>JAYDZG010427782.1:0-13629 GCA_034509265.1 Microcambeva bendego | reverse complement strand
TAATAAAGCAGTTTAGATAAAGATCAAAGCGAATCTTCTCTGAAATAACAGCACTCGACACGTCTGTTTTGTTTTCAGCTAAAAAAAACTGTAGAGATCTTGATTACATTATTACAGCCTTACCTCAGACCGGCTCATATCACTGTACCCATGTTACACCCATATGTACATACTGGCATTCATGCTAGTGCTTATTATTTGGTGTAGGTACGTACATGTAGTTGATTTAACACTAATGTAAATTTTGCTGTAAGATGCATGAAAAATTTTATTTAGCCACGGTAAAACCTAAATATGAAGATATTAGTGGTGAAAAATCCGCAAAAGAGTCCGCAAACCCTAAACCCTAAACTAAAACTAAGTCACACAGCGCAAGGTGTTTATACGTGCACGTGCCAGCTTGATGTAGGTCAACTTTTAAACAGTCGCTCGACCTGATTTAGACAAACAATTGCTCATTTATAAAGCTCACCTTATTTTGTCACACTGCTGGCAGACGTTGGCATGTATAAGGTGTCTGTAAAGCTTACAGCTTTCTGTTTACTCCTCTGCCCTGTACCAGACTTTAATAGACTCCAGACTTTAATAATACCAGACTCAATTAATATGAGTCCTTAGAGACAGGCTCACTTGAACAATAGTGCCAAACTAGTTTGAGTCTGTTAGAAGGAACATTGTCCACCAGGTACTAAAGGCCCTGGGTGTTGAGTCTTTGGAACATAATCCAAGCAAACAGGGCACTTGTGGCTTAGTGGTTAAGATACTAGGGATGTAAACGAGGTACCACGAGACCACTCAACAAACAACAACAAAAACAACAAAAATCAGTGCCACGGTTTGAATCGGTGTGTAATTTATTTACACTATTCACCACACCTGGTTAGCAGGTTTGGGATTTTCAGCCACATTTATTAAGGATGTTTTCTTTATTTTTATTATTCATTTATTTGTATAAGAGGGGATTTGAGACTAGTGGCTGCGATGCTGCGCTGTACAGAGTGGACTTCTCTAAGGTAGCCCGGTGCTGGTTTTTGCTTTGTAAGCGAGCATCATTGACGTCTCCTCTTGCTTGAACCAAGCCAGTAAAACTCCCTCCAGAGAATTTGCTGTTATGTTTCTCTGCTCATTGACATAGCCCATCTTCTTCTTTTCAGCTGACCCTCCTCAAAACATACAGATAACAGACCCCGGGCATCTGGGCCAGCTGACCATCGAGTGGAGCCGACCCAGCAGCTTGGAGAACCTTACTGACTGTTCGATTCACTACCAGCTCCGCTACTACGACACGTACACAAAGAGATGGAAGGTATTCACACACACACAAACACAGGAACAGAGAATGAGCATCCAGTGCTGTGCACATCCATCTCACACTTCATTTTCATTCATTCATTCCAGTTCATTCATTCAGGTGTGTCCAACAGATCGGCTCTTGTACTTTGCCAAAAGCCTGACTTGAATTTGACATAGTCAGAATAAATTACTCTTGTTACTCTTGGCAGTCGATTGCAAGCAGTAACGCACACACACACACTCACACACACACACTAATGATATCTGTACTGACATACATAAAAATGATTAGCGTCTTTGTGGGGTTGCTTTATCGGCCTTGCTGAAGTATTTTAAAAATGGCAACGGGTATCACTGGCAGATAGGGGTGAAGCTGTGGATTATTTTTGCGCTCAAGTATTCTATTGATTATTCCAGCAATTAATCGAGTGCTCGGGCAAAATACTCTTGCTTTTATCAGGAGGATAAACGAGTACAAACAAGAGAAAATAAGACTTATCTCTTAAAACAAACTCCACATTTCTATTCCTTGCCTAAAGTGAATGAAATTCAAATTAGTTTTTAACGTCTATGAACTAACCTGAATCTAAGGCATAGATAATAATAAACAATAATAGATAAACGTCGACCTTGTGCCACTTTTAGTTTCAGAACTACGCTGCAAGTGCCACCTGGGGGCTTTTGACACTGTTCCAGATTATAAGAAATATCAGAACTCAGGTGTTGAAAGTGTGACAGAATTAGGTCAGAACGGTTTATAAGCTTCTATAAATAAGCTATAAATCGGCAAATATTCCTTTTCATTTTACAAAGCCACCTGCATCCACTCATCTACGGTGCAGATTTAGCAGTGGTGCGAGGTTCATAATCAAGCAGGATCCGTCTTGGCCTGGCTCGCCGAATGCCTGAGGCTTTCTGTGAAAGCCTGTGGAAGTGAATTCCACTGAAACCCACAGTGAAGAAAAACAACGTTCCTAATAATAAGATGAAAGCTCTTCACTCTGTTCAAAACACTTTCAATGAATGTAATTATAGCATATATTGTGTTTGTGTTTAAATAATCCACTGTTGCTGGAATCATTGGAATCAAAATGTGTACAACTTGGTCAAAATGTTTAATGCTTCCCACATTCTGACTTTCTACATTGTTCTTTGTGGCGTAATGTACGTCTAGGCTCAACTGAGAGGTCATTCAAAGGTTGTGGGTTAGAGTCCTAACAGAGTCAAAGATTTGAAGACAGTTCTAGCCTAGTGGTTAAAGCACTGAACTACTGTCTGTCAAGTGGCCATGGTTGAGCAATGCCCTTAACGGTCAATAGCTTACACTGGATACTCCCAGACTACTTTAAGTCACTTTGAGTATAAGCATCTACTAAATACCAAAAATGTAAAATGTCCTTGGATGCGTTTAACCTACTGTCTAACACCAAATGTACACCAGGGGGCGATATATAGGCTAATTGATTTATGTGTATCAGCAAAGCAGAGATGTAACAAAATTTGAATCTGAATTGAGTCTTTAGGCTAGAGTCTGAGTCAGGTCACGAGTCTTTAAGCTAGAGTCTGAGTCAGGTCATGAGCCTTTAGGCTAGATGATTAGTTGCTGTCACTGTATTTTTTAACCTAGATGCCTGGTCGATGTGTAAATGAATGTAATTTCCATAGCAAGAAGGTTTCAGTTAAAAGCTTCAACTGATACATTTAGTTTTAATTACAAAACAAAAGTGCTCGATAAATCACACGAGCATGATTGTGTGACGTGTACAGGGAATCCGTGTTAGTGATGGATCAGTACCCTGCTCGGGGTTAATTCCTGTGTTGGGCCATGTGTTTTCCTGTAGCGCTGGACCCGTCAAGCATAGATCAAGGTTGCTAAAGAGGAATCATAAATGAACCATGATGAGTTCAAACTACAAATGCAAAATACATCTTGGCCTCCATCAAGCAGCTGGTAGATTTCTGAAAAAAGATTCCAGACATTTCAGGGATGATTGAATCCATCTTAGAGAAACATGTTTCTGCGTTTTATTAGGTTCGAAATATGAATATGTGCGCATGCATTTTTAAAAATATATATTATCAGTGATAGATTTCTAAATCTATTCACGTTACGTATTGGTATATTGGATCAGATTTGGGCTGATCACGTTGTTGATCATGCGTTGTTTGTGTCTTGTAGAGTATCCGGACTCTCGGGCTCTCCTACACGGCCCAGTTCGACCTGGAGAAACCTGTCCAGGTGAGGATGCTCACCTTGCTCAGAGGGGCATGCACGGCTGGAGCGGAGATTCTGGGAAAAGAGGTGGAGGCTGTAAACACACCTGAACATTCAGGTATGAACAGTCACAATCATTACTCGTTGATCAATTTCATGTACTTGTAATCACACAAACTAACTTGACAGTCTTTGTGGACCTTGCTTGATGCTCAGATCCGCCAGTTTACTTCCTATTGTGTTTATTTAAAGCACAACCATGACTCGGGTTAGGGACAGTATGGAAAATGCTAAGAAAACAAAAACAGTGTTCTTTGACTTTTATTTTAATGCAGAAAGAATGAACCTGGAATATTTCAGGGTCATTTTCTAATGAACATCCATTCCAAAAAAAGTTGGGACAAGGGCAACAAGGGCTCGTAATGAGGTTAGGGTTAAGGTTGCTCTAATGAGCAACAGAGGATCCACAAATGTTTGAGAAAAGCATTAAAATATTTTAAAAACAATGAACCTCAAAGAAATCATTAAACAGTCTCCTCAATGTCTTTTAAGTCTTTTAAGGAATGACATTACAAAGTGGGAAGTGCTTTACTGTCCCAACTCTTTTTGGAGTGTGTTGCAGGTCTAAAATCCCTGCATGGATGTTTATTATTAAACGAAATAAAGCTAAAGAGACAAATCATGAAATATCTCGAAACAGACACCAGCTCCAGCCTCATCCTGGGGGTACTAATGCTATTTTTAACACAAAACCTGAATCCAGCATTTTTGGCATAGTTTGTACCTACCTCAGAATTACTAACAGGTCATAATTTGTCTTCAGTTTAAGGAAGCTTAGTGAAGCTGCAGCCTTGTAGTTTTGGCACAGGACTAGTAATCAGGAGGGCACTGGTTCAGTGTTGCAATTGGTACATGCAGAGCTATTATCTTCTAATGAGATATAAATCATTTTTATTTTGCATTTCCAGTCAATTCTCAGGAACTAAAGAACAAAGTGAAGTCCAAAATCCTGTACCATTTTGTAATGATGTTTCTCAAACGTGAAACATCTGTGAAAGCGAGGACGTTTTCCAGGGGTGACAGTTCGTGAAACCGTTAATGATTGAATTATATCGAGTCAGAGCAGATTTACAAGCTGTGTATTTAACAGCCTTGACTTTACAAGATACAGTACAGTGTTACGGATGGATGGATGGCAAGCGGGAGACATTCCTGATTACATTACATATCATTTCAACACAAAGGATTAATTTTCCTGTGTTTACATTATTTATTATGGGTAGATTTAAAAATAGATTTAACATACAAACAATTTGACTTCAGAACAGAACTTAAGAGCCAATTATATTCGTAACTGTACGAATATCCATTGTATAATCAAAACTAAATGTCCACGTCTGATTAAGTGTTGCAAGAATGCCTGAATACAATGCTGCATTGTTGCTGCGCTTTCAAAATTACAGTTGTAAAAATGTGTTTAGGCTAAATGTACATTTGAGACATGACAAGTAAATTCTGGATTCCCAGAGACTCTTCTGTCAACACATCTTTTTGCCGGCTTTTACTACACAAGGGCGTCTTAATCCTCCCTCAATGTCGTTTGTCAGTGCTGTGATTGATTCAGTCGTAATCACGTTAAGCCAAGTGCTTAGTAAAAGGCGGCGGGTTAAAGTCTTGGCTTGCCTTTATGACAATATAAATTCCCTTTTACTTTAATAAGGGAAGTCATACAGAACACCAGGTTTAACATTCTGAGCACCGACAGGTGAAGTGAATAATCGCTTCATCACGGGATCTGTTAGAAGGTGGAATATATTACTCACCAAGTGAGGATTTGGTCAGCAGAGTTCATGTCAGAAGCAGGAAAAATAGTCTGCCGAGGACGGTTTGTGGTGGTTAGATGACTGGGTCAGAGCGCCTCCGAAAGTGCAGCTCTTGAGGGGTGTTCCTGGTCTGCAGTGCTCAGTATCTATCTAAGATGGTCTAAGAAAGGAACAGTGGTGAACCGATGACAGGGTCCTACGCAGCCAAAGCTCGTTGACATAATAGACGAGCGTTTGTGGCTCAAACTGAAGAAGTTAATGTTGCTTCTGACAGCACAGTAACAGGAGACACCCACAATATTAGGAAGGTGGTCATAATGTTACGCCTGATCAGTATATATGGTCTAAACTGTTCTTAGTCTGTTTATGTTAGAAAAAGCCTGGCTCACAATCAATGTGACTGAGGCCCTACACTCCAAACGAGCTTAAATAGCTTGGCGCTCAGTTTGTTTTTGATCTTGGCTATTGGGTGTATTTAAAGTATATTTATATACACAAAACACCAGCTATAGGATGTGTTCGAAAACCGAGCTCTATCTCTACATTGACACATTCTACTTCATCCTGTGCTCACTCCTGCAAAGTCAGCTGTTCCAAACAATGAGGATGAATCCTTATTTGGGAAGGATATCCCAAAATTCAGTGCGGCATGAGTTGTTTTCGCCTGTTAATAAATGATTATTGATGTTTGATGTGTATAAAGGTGTACAGGTCTATTTATTTACAATTGACTTTATTGAATCCATACTAGTTTGGCGGCTGCCTTATGTAGACAGTAAAACAGTGAGGCAGCTCACTATGTCACTACGTTTTTAAAAAACATTCATAGTCGGTCATTACAACCAATAAAGTACCTTCTGTTCTGTGTTAGAAACCTCCCTTCTTAGTTATTTAGCTCCACTAGATCACAGGGCTTACCTTGTTACAGGAATTCACCTATTTTGTTACATGCAGCTTGTTGTGCTTAAGCAGATTTTCATGTTTTCAAGTTTTCATGTTTTTCACATTATCTGCACCTGCTACATCCTTGGTACATTAATTAGTACATATTTTTGTTATTGTGAAACATTTCTGTGTTTGTACACATTTTTAATGACTGGTTCGCATCGTGTGAGCATTTTTACCATGTGATGTCATGCTTATGTGAGGTGAAGCTTTTTCTGTTTTTAAAATGTGCAGCAGTCAACCAATTTGGACAGATATTTACCAAGAGAAATCTAGGTTAAAGATCGGGTACTATCATATCTACAGCTTTAGAGAAAAACGGGCAAATTCCATCTCTCTTCATTACAGCTTGTTTTTTTCTAATGTAAAACACTGACCATTCACACACTGGTATTATCATTTCAGGTCTTCCTGGCTCGAGGATCAAGGACTTTGGCTGTGTTTATTTTAATAAGGAGTATATGGAGTGTACATGGGAGCCTGGACCTGCCCAGAGTTCTGACTCAGAGCACTACCTCTATTACTGGTAAATGTCTACCTAAGAAATGAAAGACAAATCATGTAAAATGTTCCTGTTATTGAGTCTCAAAATATAAATTAAGATATATATATTTTAAAACAAACCTATCGTTATTAAAAAAAATGTTATATAAAACTAGAGCCAGGGTGTCAGGTACGGCTGGTCAGTAGGACCTTTTAAAAAGAATGTTTCTTGTAGGAGGTTGGTTCATGCTGCCACTCACCAGCATGTGGCCTAGGCTGTGCATTAAGAGAGCAGCTGAGAGCAGCTCTCAGAACTCAGTTTCCCAGAAGCCCAAGTGCTAATTACGGCTGGTCATGACTAATTAGACACGCATGCTGGGCTCTGCATAAAAAGCCCACTCAAACCTTTATTTAGTGCTGCTTCTTTGCAGAGGCAGACGATAAGGTAATAGCTGTAGCTTGGAATTTGTAGAAAATAAATGAAAGTTAAAAAGAAAAGTTGAAACAAACAAGTAAAAGGAAAGGGAGAAACTATCAGAAAGCTGAAGTAAAGAAAGAATATACATAAATAAATGAAGATGATAATATCAAAGTTAGATTAACTGAGGTACACACCAAGGAAAAAACTGTTTGAGTTGAGGGTGAGCTGAACTTAAAGGGTTCAGCTTATTTTCTTTAGGTTCATTAAGTTAAACATTCTAGTTAAAGGGTGTTCCTAGCCCCAAGGCTAAAATAATTTAACAAAGTCTTTCTTTATATTTTCTCCCTTTGTTTGAGCATGCCATGTTTCTACCATCACCTTTTGAGTGTCCTTTTTAATTGAGAGTGTTGTAAAGCACTATGTCTTGGTGCAGGAGGTCACTGGTTTAAATCCAGCCTTCACTATTGTGAACACATCAACACTTAATTCAGTATTTTCCTGTTTTTACAAATTCACATTCTCTCATAATAAATAAACCCGGAGCTCTGCTTTGGGTCCACCACCTCCATCCTATAACTGTTTCCATACTTATTGTTTTTTTATTTTCAACCAATGCTACCAACAAAGCGTTTTATTTAACGTCGCACCTGCTCTGCACCATGCAGGCACAGGGAAATGCAGGAAACAGAAGAATGCCCAGAGTACATTCCATCTGCAGAGATCAGACGAGGCTGTCGATTTCCTGTTGAGGCTCTTCTGGAGTTCTCCGACTTTAATATATGTGTGAATGGCTCGTCTGGGGCAGGAGAGCTGGAGCCAGCCTTCTACTCTCTGGCCATACAGAACCATGGTATGTGGGATTAAACACACACGTTTTGATGATGTAATAGTAAGATCAGACATCTACTTGAAGTGCTGGATGCCCTGAGATAGACTGAAACCCAGTCCAGAGAGACTTCCAGCCTTTCCCATAATGTTTCCAGATCGGAATAGATTACTGAAGCACACATAATATTGTAAGCAGGGGACTCATGCCAGTTCTGCCCAGCACTTGGTGGGGTTGTCACTGGTTTTCACCACAAATGAGAAGCTGCATCTAGACTTTAAGAGACTTTAAGTGACCAAGATGGAAGCAGCAGGTGAAGTAGCTGGATTTTCCACTAACACACCAGAGCTGTTAGTCTTAGCTACTTTGAAATACATGTATATTAATAAATGATTACACTAAAAGTCTGTGGTGACCCCCGAACCCCCCCAAAAAACCCCACAAACAAACAACAACAAAAAAAACGCACCAGGTTGCGAACCACTGCTATAACTATTTGGATCAAGTGACAGTCAGGGAAATGTTTTAATAAATGCATATCCCACTTTATTTAACTGTGAAAAGTGCTTTTAAGGGTAGACATTGTAGCAAAGCAGATTTACAAGGATGCGAGTCCAAAGATGAGAAAGCATTTCTGCCTTATGAGGCAGGGAAATTAAAAGAACAGCTGGATAGTCTCCTTCACAAAGGCTTTTTGTGTGTTTATATTTATTCAAGGATTGTAGTGTAGGTCCAGCTTGTCTAAAATGTAGATCATTTGGACTCCGGTATTTACCAGACTCAAATGGGACAGTGGACGTGGTTTAAGGGTTTAGAATTAGATTTAAAATGTCTGATCTACAAGGCTCCATCGTATAATCCATCTTGTGATGAAACTTTTATAAACGTCCTGTTTGTTTCTGTCTCTCTTAGTCAAACCTGCAGAAGTGTCTGATCTTCGAGTCGTCCTCGATGACACCACGTTCCGGGTGGAATGGGAACCCCCCGCGGGTCCCGTGCCAGATCAGTGTCTGGAATATCAGCTCGAAAGCACCACAGTGAGCCACACTGGCAGCGAGAAGCAGGTAAAACCTTCTCTCTCTGCACATTGTTAAACAATGCTAATCTTTAAGGCATCAAAGTCGGTGTAAAAGGCTTCTTAATCTTCTTCTGCATTAGCAGGAGCGAGAAGGCTATGTTTTGTGGTAGAACATGTATTTCTAATTTGCTGATGGTTGTGTAACAACCTGCAGGCATTTTGCTAAGTGCCGGAAAACACGGGTGGAAATCTGAGAGAACGTTAACTGTGAATTGTTTAGGAGGGCATGCGTGATGCTAAGGCATTCAAGTCTTGGAACTATCATCAGATGCCTTTTTTGGTCAATCATTTTATGTTTTTATCCTGCGCCAGATGAGGTCATGACATGTCGAAAGCAATTCGATGTGAAATGTGTCAAAGCAAGTCTTAAAGATATCTCGTATCCCTAAAGCCTTTTTCCATTTGTGTTCTAAGGTCATTAGTATTGGGAATCTAACAGGGTGATTACAATGGAACACATTCAATTCCAGCTGGGTAATTCTTGCCAAGCGCTCATCAAGAGGAGGACCACACACGTTATAATGTCTTAAATAACACTGTCGTGGTCTGTCTGTCATTGCTATAGATTTTCTGACAGAGGAGCAAGCACCATGCATTGACAAATCATCTTTTATTTATAATACAGCACACATCTCTAACCGAGGAGATGACGTTTGAGTTCCAGCAGGAACCTGAGAGCACCAGGAGCTGCATCCGGGTCAGATCCAAAGTGAACCCTTACTGTGCTGATACAGGATTTTGGAGTGAATGGAGTCCATCACGATGTATTCCAGGTAAATTACTTACAACTGGCTTAGCTGTCCAAAGTACAAACTTCCTCCATTTAATGTTCTGAATCTGTTCCCACAGAGATCGGACCACAAATGACTGATCATAAGCCACTTTGGAAGGGGCTGCCACTGATACTGGCAAGCAGTGTCATTGTGGTCTTAATAATTTGCTTCACACTGTGGATCTTCAGTAAAATGTAAGTTAAAGATTGTTAATGTCTTGAGTGTAATCAATAAGAGCCAGATACTGGACTCTGTAGTGGGGTTTGAACCAGCAACCATTTGACTACCGATATGCACTTCAGTACGTTTGGGTCATTTTCATTCTTCTGTATTTATCTACAGGTGGAAGAACAGAAAGGAACAGAAGCACATATCCATCACCCTGTACCAGGAAAAGGTCCAGAAGGTGTTTCCTTCAACATTCAGCTCTCTGATTTAACATCTATAGCCTCCTTGCAGAGATGTACACAGACTGAATGTTCCATTTGACCATCCTCTGTTAACAAACCCAAACAATTCCAGTCTGGATACTGTTTAGCTTTAGATGCACTATGGAATGTTGTAGAAAGGTTCTGCACCTTCTTGTACAAAGTTTGTCGTAGATATTTGTGTTAAACTAAAACTTTGGAAGCATAGCACTACCAAACAGGGTTTTTACTACAGAATGTATAATGTGTTATTGTTTTTATTATTAAAAACACTGTACTGCTTTACTTAAAGTTACTCATTACATGCCAGAATTCTTGCCAAATATTGCAGATTTGTACAACTTCCCATTACCTATTTTATCTCGTCATGCATCATTCATAATAAAAGGATTTTTGTTATTAGAACTTGTGTAATGTGTCTTCACTTGTCTTGTTTCCATAAAGTTGGAGCAATTTTCCACACCCTATCTCCAATAGCATGACGCTTATCGGCCTGGGAGGGCGTATGCTTTCTCTGACAGATATTAGGTATTAAGCATCAGGAAACAGTTAAACACACCTCGATTAGATCATTGTAGTCAGCTGTGATGAGGCTTTAAAGGCTGGAACCGCATTGCACGTTGCACAAGCCATTAAGGTCAGCAGTCTGGCCAATGAGTTCAGTTAATTTCGGGAATAGAGGATATTTGCCTTATATGTGATATTTTAGAGAAAGACGGCCGCAATCAGTGTTAGCTGGTAACCTTGACCAATAAAAATTGTATGTATATTATCAATTCCACTCTAAGCAGACTGTGGATTGTTGAGTTTTTAGGTTCTACATTACCCTGCTGCCCCTTTCCTGCAATATATAAGCCATGAGCCAATGAGTTTAACAAGTTTGTGGAGCATGATTAAAAGATATTGAAATTTTTAAAGTGAGTGTTGCGTCCTCTACTGGCCAATACACTAAAGCACACGTCAAAGCAAATACTTCTCATAAATCTGGATAAGGCAATAACGCAAAAAGAAAAGCCAACTTAGTAAATTAAGTCCCAACTGCTGGAAAAAATAAGAATATAGTAAATATTTAAACATAAAAACTGTCTATATCTGTTAAAGCATTATCGGCAAATTACAAAAAATAAAGATATTAAAACCTTCTGATGTATACGCAAGACTTTATTTATTATTATGCTTTATATTAGCCCTAAAGCTTCAATATATGCCAACTGCATGGGTTTTGTTGGGTAAATGTATACAATTCAACCCATTATATCGTGTTAAATGTTTAACATACAAAAGTATAAATACATTCAACTATATATTTTGCTCATATTGGATGATTTATGTACCTGGAAACCGGGGCAAATACATTCAACTGTTCAAATATATAGATTTTAATACACCTTAGAGTTTGTATTGCGTCTTGTTTAATAAAAAAGGTTTTAAGGCTTAAGGTGAAATAAATAGCATTAGCCTAGCAGGATATACAACGAATCAACGTTAAAATCACGTGACACGGTTGTGCTCACATATCTGCATCCAATGCTAAGGTAATTTTACTTTATCAAAAAAAAAAACGCACTTAAAGACGCAAAGCATGTAACGCCTGTAATTTCGCTGATCATGCAAGATAAAATTAATTAAAATCATAACGGGATTAAAAAAAATAAAGCTGAAAGTCAAGCTAGCTAACTAGCCACACCAACGTCCATTCAGGACGTTTATTAATATTCACAACAAACTACGATGCTGTCATACGACATCTAAACACAGCAAGTTTAAACTGCTGATGTGATTAAAGATTTTATCGTTCCTGACTTTTAAACCGGCTTGTTAATTCTCACAAAAACTACTTTTCAAATTCTGGCTGCGTCCCAAACCGCTAGTGTGTAAAATACACTCAAAAATCTTTCTCACTAGATGCACTGTCTAGTGAAGTCCTTTGTGGTTTTGAAAATGAATATATTATTATTATTATTATTATAAACTAAAATTCACCTCGACATTTTATATGGATTATTTCTAGTAAAGCTGAGATGTACTGTTATACAATTTGCTTGTGTGTTGAGTTTTTTTGTTCTTAACTGGAAAAAAGAAGGAAAATCAATGTGGCAGAAGATGGCATGGAGGCTAAGTGGACAGTACTATTGCCTCACATCGAGAATGTCCAGGGCACGATCCCCAGGTCTGCATGGGTTTCTTTCCGGAGCTCCGGTTTCCGTGTCTGTATCTGTATCTGTGCCCTGCCAGCGATACAGTGGTACACTATCCAGGGTGTCACTGTGTGCCTTGTGCCCACTGAGAGGCTCCAACACCACCGACCCTGCTTGAATAAGCTGTTAAGAAAGTGAGTGAATTATTTTCAATCACTCCAACCGAGATACTTTATGTATGTGTGTAGGCATGGATGACAGTCGGACGAGTACCATGTCTCAGTGGTTGAACTCGGAAGTTTTCATCGTGTTTGTGATGGTGTTGCTTCTCATCATTGTTGCCATCTTTGCTTTCTGTTGCATCAAAAGATGCCGCCGTGCACCAACCAAGTACTAATGCACAACACACAACAAATAAATACTTACATGCATGAGCATTCCTTTGAAATGCTCTAATCTATTTTTTTAAATTCCCTCTATCATCCAGGAGACTAGCAGATGTCGAGATCATTCCAATTGAAAATTCAGGAAAAAAACAACCCAGGTTCACCCTGAGGATCGTCACAGAACAGAAACACGCCACAGAGCTTGTACAAATGTTAACAAGCTGTGGTCGCTCCATTGTGGATCAGTCACGTTCTTCTGTGACTGATGAGATTGCCTCTACTTCAAGAGAACAACCTAGAGAAGGCACTCCTACAGACAAATCACTTTGTATTGGACTAGAGTCCATCTCGCTGGAAAATTTGCAAATTTCATCTACTCCCATGAGTAAAGTTTACATTAGTAAAAGTGGCACATTGTTCCATGATGCCTCATAAAGTTCTAATTAAACAAACAAATCAGCAAATCAAATATTTGTGTTTCATTAAATCTTTATTGCTTTTATGTTTTGGTTAAAAAACACCTGTTTTGTACATTCACTGGTCACTGTATGAGCTAGTCACAGAATACACTGAGCTGTCATAACAATATGACCACCTTCCTAATATCGTGTTGGTCCCCCTGTAACTGTGTTGAAGCAGTATTCATTTCTTTAGCAATCTTAGCTACAGTGGTTTTTCGGATTGGCGACAGGTCCAGCTCAACTTTGCTCCTCATGTGAATAGATGAGCCTTGGCAGCCCAGGACCCAGTTACAGATTTACCACTGTTCCTTCCTTGGACTTTGATTGATGCCGACCACAGTAAACCAGGAAGAGCTGCG
>JAYDZG010425807.1:0-13636 GCA_034509265.1 Microcambeva bendego | reverse complement strand
TGGCAAACTGCTGTGCGTGCGTGAGTGTATGTGTGTGTGTGTGTGTGTGTGTGTGTGTGTGTGTGTGTGTGTGTGCATGTGTGTTTAGTATTTTAAATACCTGAAGTATTACAAAGATTTTGCCGAGCAGCTTCAGTGTCAGTTTCAGCTCGTGATACAATGGTACAGAAAACCAGAATGAAATCACAATCTTCCACCTTTTCTACTTCGTTAAGATTTTGAATTTGATTTTTAAGACTTTTCAGGAAGTCATTATCAGCATTAAGAGTTTTTCCACTCACAATTTTGTAAAATCGGAACAGATTCTTATTTGATTTCAATCCTGTAAACAAGAATAAAAGCAATAGTAGTATTAGTTTAGCAGTGTTTACACATAATGCTCATATTCACTTAACGGGGACCAAATCATGTTCTGTCTTTAAATATTGCAAGGTTTCCAGATCCAAGCTTATATTTGTCCATCTAATAAATGATGATCTTTACACTAGCTTTAAAGTGCAAAACTTGCTTGGCTTTGGGCAGCCATTCAGACCAGTTTCCTCTCAGCATTGAAAAATATTTGATTTTCTTCTCATTCTAAACTAAGAGAGAACAGATTACACAACAGGGATAGACAACTGTTTGTGTGGAAACTGTTTGTTTGGGTCAGAATAGTTTTAAGAGAACATTAGGTGGTATTCACACACACACACACACACACTTTTTACAGCACTGTAAATTGTAGAAACTATCTGCATTTATAATAAATAATGAGTAAGAGATTAAACGTTAACAGTGATTATTGACACTTCCCAACTTGGCTAGTAAACACCTAGTTGTAATTAATGTTAATGTAGAACCATTACTAGTGTTTAACAATTAGTACTTTTCTTAAGAAATCCCATAATACTGAAACTTTTCATTTAATATTAGTTTATAATTACATTTTGTTGATCTAATATTTTAAACTTAAAGACTGTTTTTAGCCTGACAGGTAAAAAAATACCTTTAGCTTCAGTTTTTTGTGGCTGAATGGTTTGTGTCTGCACCTGAAAATAGAAGACACAATCCTAATAAACAAAATTCACCAGCAAGACTAATAACGATTGACAAACAAAAGATTCAAATGCCCCAACGTTTCTAGAAATGGGGTCTCCAACGATATAAATACAACATGTTCCATTTAGAATTTATTTATTATTTAATATTTATTTAAATATATTATTACACATTTTTAATTTAATGAAATCAACCCTAAACCTAAAGTGCATTTGGCTGGCACAACCAACAACATTTTTATATTGCTGGGTGAATTTTTGCCCACTGACAGCTGCAACAACATTGAACACTTTTAAGCTTTTCTTAGTATAAAATATTTTCTAATATATTTTTAAACATAAAATGACTTATTTCACTGAAACAGTGTTTGGTCTTTGGCCTCATTATGAGGTGTACCTGAGGTTTTAAATAGTTTCTAAGTTTCCCCAGTGTTTCTTCATTCTTGGTACATCTCAGTAATCCCTGATCTTCATGATACAGAAAGTCGACTGTGATTGTTTTCTCTCTCTTTACGACTCTGCTGCTGTCTGGTACAACAAGTTCTGGATCAAATGTGTGATGAAGCACCACAAAAACTGCAGGTTTTGATCCTATAGAAAATACAGGAATATATTCATATTTATATATTTATTTTATTGTTGTGTGTACAACAATACAATACCACATATATTAACTGTTAGTCCCTTTACATACACATTTTACAACAAAAATATTAATACCTGAAGTTTTCTGAAGTTGTTGCTGAGCTGCTTCAATGTTAGTTCCAGCTCGTGATACAATGGGACATAAAAACAAAATGAAATCACAATTTTCCACTTCATCCACCTCTTTCAGACCTGAAATTTGTTCTTTTAGATTTCTCATGGTCTTACAAGCGTTAAATGTTTTTCCAGTTGTAATAGTGTAAACCCTAACTGGCTGTTGAAGAGTTCCTGTAAATATTAAGAAAGACATTATTATTTTGTGGAAATCATTGATTACAATTCTAGTAGTCAAACTATCAGCATTATTATAGAAAATTATATTAATTATATTTTTTTTATTTTTATCAAATGTGAACATTTACTTCTGAACTTAAACCTAACTAAAAACTAAGAAATTAAACAGTATATCCAAAGAAAAACACAAGTTTCTTTGTTAAATCTACCATATGGGAGGTGTTCCTATATTTCACTTTTTCCTGTAATGGAGCTTTCATTTGAAACTATTATTTAAATAGAAAATGAAACAAAGCATGCAATTTGTGGTGTCAATACATTAACATAATATCTTAGTTATAAAACACATGCATGAACTGATCAAAAAATAATTTAGACATCAGAAGTAATACCATTTATACTTTGTGTGACATCTTAGTACAATTATAATTTTAAACTCATTTTACATTCGTTTCAACTTCACAATGAAAATATCATTACTACGTTTTATTTTTCATATTTACAATTCTGAGATTAGAGTAAAAAAGAAGAATTCATATTATCTCATTTTTACTTTACATGGTGTGTTATATGCTGCTGCATTTAATGCATTTCTTTATTACATTATTTTTAAATGACATTTATACTTACGTGATCCCTTATTGCCTCTTGTTTGCTGGTTCTCACAAAGTGTTGTTTCTTTCTTCTGTGGTTGTTGACTCCTGTCCCTCTGATCACTTACCATTGGCTCTTGTTGATGATGTGATTGTTCATTTGGAAGTCCTTCCTCTTCTTGTCCTTGGACCTGTTGTTGGTGACTATCCTTATGACCTTCTTCCATGGTATCTAGTTATCTGATTTTAAGGTATGTGATTATAATGAATCTTTGTCTTCCTGTAAAAAATACACAAATAAAACATTATGTAGTATATTTAACTTGACTTTCCCTCTGATAAAAAGAAAGTTATCTTGTTATGTGGGCTGCTGACTAGGCTCCTGTGTTCGCCGGTCCCAGTTCTGGTCCGAATCCTCAGGTCGTCGGACACAGGGAATTAAGGTGACGATAAGCCACAAGAAGGTGATCCTCAGGACTAATGTGGGCAAAGATGTATAAGGACATATACTGTGATGCAGACTCCAATCTGACCCTAGAACCAGCTACAGTACCTTAATGCCTCCTGACCTGCACCTAGCTGACCTCTATAAACAAGACCAGTCATTACCATCTGTCCCTGAACAGAAGAGGAAACAAACGTGTAACAAAGGCATAACCCTGCACACTAGCTGCACTCGGATTAATATGGAGTCACACCAGGTCATTAACCTCGATGAGAAGTAGCTTAGAACAAAGGGTTGAGGAGCGATGCAATCTGTAACACTGATCTATGTTGCGGATCGTGCCGTGAACTAGGTGTGTGGACCAGAGGGACGGATTGGTACCGTGGTCATATTTTGGATCTTGTCTGTTCCACTGGTCTTTCAATGCAATGTATCCCTAGCAGTACCCTGCAAATCTGAGATCATATGGCAATTATCCTCAACATTGATGTTCCTAAGACAAATTATAAAGAGAAGCGTGTAATATCATTCAGGAATCTCGAATTAATTATCAATATAAAAAAAATCTATAACCCAAATTAATCTATAGCTGTTCCATTCTTCCAGTGCTTAAAGGAATGTCTCTAAGCACTCAATATATCAGTCTTTATGCTGTTCTACAGAGAAACCCAGATTCAGGCTTCGGACGAACAGAGGGTGATGGCGATAGCTTAAGGATAGTCAAGATTCAAGATATATTGTAAAAATAATCTTTACTAATTATGATAGCATGTGAATGCAAAACTAACAGATGCTTACATGACAAAGGAGGGGAATCAAAACACCCTCCAAGGAGATAAAGAATGCTTCTTCCAGCATGATGGAGCATCATTTCACAAGGCAAAAGTTATAAGCAAGTGGCTCTGTGAACAAAATATTGAAATTTGATGATCCCATTGAGAACCTGTGGTCAATACTCAAAAAGAGCTCCAAGAACTGATAAGGAAAGAATTGGGTTTAATCATTAAATATTTTGTACAGAGGCTGATATCCAGTATGGCAAGGGTACTTGAGATCTACATGATGAAACCTGAAGGTGCAGAACTTTAGAAAACCCAGAGGACATTGGAATGATCTTAGAAGTAGTGAAGGTGTTGAGCTGAACGGTGTGGCAATTGTAGTAGCAATGTTGTAGGGTCTTATATACCCCGGCTTTCAAAGTTGGGATATGCGAAGAAAAGAATTTCGTTGTACTGTACATCTGTGTATGTGTAATGACAAAATAAAGGTGTTCTCTATTCTCTCTCTCTATTATATATTTCCTCAACCTGAGCTACCCAAAAGAATTCAGATACACATTTGAAGCTCTTCAAAAGATTGTCATAGAAACAGACAAAGTGCAAGAGCTTAAAACAAAAGTGTTTGGTGTTGTGACATTTCAAGATTTTGCCAAGAATCTGATATCCAGCCTTCTGAGGTGAACTACAGTTTTAAAGAAGGGCTACGACACAGAAGTTCGTAGTTATAAATCAGAAAACGATGCATCATAGTTTTTCATACATTGTATATTTATTAAATGGCCATTTCCTTAATACTGTATCGAGATTTTTGTGCATTTTATCACCAATGTTATACCATTATTACGATTTGGTGTTAGTACACTTGCGATTAAACTGATTAGCATGCGGAAGTAAAGACAATGAAACGGAAACTGTCGATAACCAAACTTATATACGGTATTTGGCGACCGCCATCTTGACCTCCTTAGACTGATCAGCATTTATAATGATATGCTTTAATTTATAAAGCGTTTTATTTCTGGAATGCAACAAATGTTGAACGTGACCAAGACAGAACGATCTTTCAAGAAATACTTTAAAATATTCCATCATATAAATGCTGGCAGACGATGCGTTACTACTCTTAGCACAGACCGAAGGATGTAGAGGGGAAACAAGCTACAGCAAAAACAAAGACAACTACAAATTAATTTACAAACACTAATTATATTTGCAAAGCAGTAAAGGAGCACTAACTTACCTCAGCTGTTCTCCTGAATGACTGTGCAAGAATACAAAACACTTTCACTTTTATTTTTGACCAGAGAGGTTCGTTCACATTTAACCCTTTCACTTAATTTCACTCTTTCACTAATTCCCCTGGTTAGATGACTCTTTTAGTTTTAATTTCCATACTTTTTTGTATTTCATGTATCATACAGTTGTCTTTTACTATTTTGTTCATATTTATTTATTTAGAATGTCGAAACAAATTAATGGCCAGGTGTCCACATACTTTTGGCTATATAGTGTATGAGGTAGATGAAATTTAAGCCTACATTTACAATCTGACCTTGGCACTTCTAAAAGGGGCTGCAAAAAGGCACTGTTTAAATCGTTACAGAAAAATACCAAGATACAATTGATCAATGATCAATAACAGAGTAAAATTACAATGCATAACTCTTTTACATCATTATAATAAAACTCACTCTACTCAACCCAGTCATCCTAATAATCTAAACTGGTCTAACAGGACATGCACATTTTGTAACATTACCCAAACTGATCTCTTTCACCAGTGTGTTATTTATAAATACATCACAGGGTTATGAGTTTGTCACATTATGACACCAGTTATTCAAAAATGTGTTTCTTTCTCTTAGACACACACACACACACACACCAGTTCATAAAATGAACACTATGTGGAAAATATCAATTGTATACCCTTTCAAATTGTTGAGTTCAGTGTATGAAATTAGATACTAAAGCTATATGTAACTTGTTTGGTAATCAACCCTTAATATTTGATTAAATAATAATCAAGAATGATTTTTATATAAAAGAGTATAGTAAAGTGTCTGACCCAGGGTATTTCCTCCCTTTCCATGCTTTTATAAAACTCGTAACTCACCAAGTACTTCTTAACTTGAGGTTTACAAGCACAACGATGATAATTGCAGCTAATTTAAATTAAAAACAATCTCACAGATGTCACTAGTTAAGCCTTGTTCAAAGTTTCGGAGAGTTAATTGTTCATAAATTGCTAAGACCGGGCGCTTTTGGGAAATGCTTTATCTACAAGATAGCCATTGCATCTGGTTTCTTCTCAAAGAGACTTCTGGAGGAACCACAGTCATGTCAATAAATTATTCAATCCAATTTCACCTTTATTTATCATCTCACCACATTGTTCCATAACAACAGCATATAACTTTTGCACATGACTGTACATATTTGCTAATTTAGTACTAAGTTATGTAACATGTTTTGTCAAAGTCTAAACATGTTTAGTCAAAGTCTGACTTTGTTATATACCTCAGACTTTTTATTCTATCTCTATTTTACTTCCAGACCCCTGTCCTTTTTCCTCAGGGTTTGTTTTAATGTCTACAATAGTCTGTTCATTATTCTCTTTACCTCTCTGTACTTCACTTACAGGCACCTTTCCTTTTCCTTCACCTTCCTTATCATCGGTTTTCTTTTCTTCTAGAGCTTTTTGTTCCTCATTCGATTTATCTTCATGCACTTCACTTCCAGACCCCTTTCCTTTTTCTTTACCTTTATCATCTTTTATTATTTCTTCTAGATCTTTTTGTTGCTCATTCGGTTTATCGTCATGCACTTCACTTCCAGCCCCCGGTCCCTTTTCTTTACCTTCATTATCATTTGTTTTGTTTTCTTCTAGATCCTTTTGTTCCTCGTTCTCTTTATCTTCAGGCACTTCACTTCCAGCCCCCTGTCCTTTTCCTTCACCTTCTCGGTCATCAATTTTCTTTTCTTCTAGATCTTTTTGTTCCTCATTCTCTTTATCTTCATGCACTTCACTTCCAGACCCCTTTCTTTTTCCTTTACCTTCCTTATCATTTGTTATTAATTCTTCTAGATCTTTCTGCTCCTCTTCATCTTCAGGCACATCACTTCCAGCCCCCTGTCCTTTTCCTTCATCTTCCTTACCATTGGTTTTCTTTTCTTCTAGATCCTTTTGTTCCTCGTTCTCTTTATCTTCATGCACTTCACTTCCAGCCCCCTGTCCTTTTCCTTCACCTTCCTTACCATTGGTTTTCTTTTCTTCTAGATCCTTTTGTTCCTCTTTCACTTTATCTTCATGCACTTCACTTCCAGCCCCCTTTTCTTGTTCTTTAGCTTCCTTATCATCTGTTATTTCTTCTAGATCTTTTTGTTCCTCATTCAGTTTATCTTCATGCACTTCACTTCCAGCCCACTGTCCCTTTTCTTTACCTTCGTTATCATATGTTTTGTTTTCTTCTAGATTTTTTTTTTGTTCCTCATTCGGTTTATCTTCATATACTTCACTTCCAGCCCCCTGTCCTTTTCCTTCATCTTCCTTACCATTGGTTTTGTTTTCTTCTAGATCCTTTTGTTCCTCGTTCTCTTTATCTTCAGGCACTTCACTTCCAGACCCCTTTCCTTTTCCTTCACCTTCTCGGTCATCGGTTTTCTTTTCTTCTAGATCTTTTTGTTCCTCATTCCCTTTATGTAAAGTAAAATGAGTGTTTAATTAAGGCAAAACAATCTAAATCAAAATTTCAATGCAAAAAAAATAGTGCTGAAAATTCAAAAGCTTTTAAATGTCGAAGTCTGATGACACAGATTTACTTCCATACGAATTGGGCATCTGGGAGCTACAATAAATATTTTTTTATTTTATACTTTCTGTTCTTAGCGGCTGTAATTCACACATTTGGCTTCCCATCATAATTAAAGTCATCAAGATTCTAATCCATCAACACTTTCAGAATCGCCCTCCTCCTACAAAGGAAGAGAGAGCGCAGTAACCAAACTTCAGAGAGAACGTGTAGTAAATGAGCAGTGCTGCTACTGTAAGAACAAATCATTTACCATCATTAAACTTTCATTTATGTTAGATGCCGCTTATACTTGAAAGCAGTATAAGCCATCCAAAAATATATAGTTTGATTTTTGTTAAACTTTTGACTTTCAAATTTGGTAACATCGAAAACCGAACATGAAAATGAGTCGATGTAAAATGCAAGTGTTTAATTAAAGCAAAAATAAAAAATAAAAAATTCAACGCAAATAAAATCAGTACTGGACATTCAATGGGCCCTGTTATGAGCATTGCTATCTTACACCCTGTGATATATATACATACATTAATAAATTACCTAATGTATTAATATATTTATTAATATATAATAATTTATAGAAATACAAAGTATAGAAATATAAATACAAATATATAGAAATGTATTAATATATACATACATTAATAAATTTCAAGATTTATGTACATTGTACTTTATACTCACTTGGATGTTCTTGATCTTTTGGAGATGTTTCTGTGTTAAACTGAAATAAAAGACATAAACATTACACTTTTTTACATAAATATAAGTTTAATAAACAGAAAGCAAAATTAATAAAATAAGTGACAAGGTGTAATGTTAATTGGTGCCAAGTATATTTAATGAGAAAAAAAATTATCTCCAGACTTCTATGAGATCAACAGATTCCCATCAACCTAAAACCATTATAAAGCAGCTGATCCATTACAAGGTAACTTAGAAGCAACCGATAAAGGCACAACATTTCACAGGATTCAAATACATTAATCTATAGCTGTTCAGGAAAACACCATGACGCAGTGTGAAAGGGGAGAGAGAAACAAGTTTGGTGACTATTTGGAAGCTTTAATGCACTGAAGAGACAGAAGACATCATTCAAATGGTTTACCTGATAAACAAGTTTAACATCATCAATACATCTGTATTCACATTCATTACTTGGGTAGAAGTATAAGTACTAGGGTTTTAAAATAGTATCTGTAGTATCTGTAGTATCTGTAACAATACCAACCATGCCGTTGAACCGCAGTTCGGCTTCCGGCATGGTGTGCATTACAGATCGCCTCCCCCTAAGGGTTTAGTGGAGAGCTGCCCTAATTGGGCTGAGTGGTCGCACCTGGTGTTCCCCAAAAAAGCCGAGTGCAGCACACAGTTCAGCGCCGCCACTTTACATGCACTTTCGATCAGGCACGCTTCACCTGTGTGC
The DNA here is from genome assembly GCA_034509265.1 of Microcambeva bendego. Lineage (NCBI taxonomy): Eukaryota > Metazoa > Chordata > Actinopteri > Siluriformes > Trichomycteridae > Microcambeva > Microcambeva bendego. The sequence continues at coordinate 4,605 of JAYDZG010425807.1, read as the reverse complement.
AGGTGTCCTGGTCGTTGGTGGGATAGGGACAGACTGGTATCCCCCGGGCCCAACGGGGTTCGGGGGCGTACGGCTGAGAGGCCCGAGGTCCGTGGCACCACTGGATGTTAGAGACAGACCCGGTTCAGCAGACGCTGTCCGAGGGCCGCAAAAAAGGCTGTGCCATGCGTCGCACCCAATCCAGTGGGTGCTAGGACACAGAGGAAGCCTTCATCATTACGAGCCAGTCTTCCCATGGCGGTTTCTGGCCCCCTCTGCTGGCCGAGTTTTAAGTCCACGTTCCCTTCCGCCACAGAGCTGGGTCAGAGCCGTCGGCCCAGCGATCAGGGCACCTCTCTCTTTTTTTGTTTATTTTGGTTCCTTTTTTGTGTTGTTTATTTCTGCTTGTTTTTTATTTTACAGGAGTGAGTTCCCCGCCCAGGTCAGACTCGCTTCCTGCAGTGGTTCAGCTATCACAAGGGCTGATTTTTAGTTTACCCTATTTTATTTTTCATCAATTTTTAACTGCTGTCTTTGTTAACTATGTGTCTGAAAACTTTTTTTTTGTGCAGTGTACATCATAACAGTATCAACTTCATCAAAATGTTAATGAAAACCAAAGCCAAAATTAAATAGGAGTAACGAGGGTATTTTTAAAATGTAAGGAGTAGAAGTAAAAATTCGACTTTACTCTAGTAAAGTATAAAAAAACTAAAAAACAAAAAAGTAAGGTATCGAAGTATTTGTATTTCATTACTTGACACCTCTGGCATTTAAGTTACTGGTATTTCAGTTAACTTGAGAAACATTATAATTAAATCTTATTACCATCTTATTTTGGATGGAATTCCAGACTCTATTCCAGAATTCCTTTGGTCCTGAAAAAGAGGTAAAACATTGAAACATTTAGCCTAAAGTCTAAATAAATACATATAAATATATATATTAAAATGTTGACTCTTGAATTTTTATAAGCGAAAGTGGTTAAGCTGTAAAAGCCTAGTAATTCAAAACCTTACCACAGCAAAGTTGTCACTGCTGGGCCCTTTAGAAAGGCCTTTAACCCCTTAATTTCTCAGACTGTATTCTGTTACTCTACAGTGAATCGTTTTGGATAAATGTGTCTGCTAAATGCTGAAAATGTTGTAAATGTAACAGTTCATATTTCCCCAATATCAGAATATTATAAAATGCAAATATTTCATAAGATGTATTGCACGTTTTTATTTCTGTTTTACTGTGTAATGAATAAGAACATTTCTCAAGTGATTGCAGAGCTTCAGGGAACTTCACCTTTACCAGTCCATAACTTCATCATTTTCTTTAACCACTTAATCAGAGTCAGGTAAAGGTTCTGGAGCCCATCCCAGCTCTTCAACGAGCACATGTTAACAATCTGGACAGGGCACCAGCGCATTGCAGGTACCTACAGGATAATTCAGTGTCTCCAATCAACCTGGTGGCATGTCCTTGGCCTTTGGGAGGAAACCAGAGTACCCGGAGGAAACCCACAGGAACAGAACATGAAAACTTGCAAAATAATGACATAGATCACTCCACCTGGAGGTAGAACCCAGGACCTTCTTGCTGTGAAGCAACAGTGAAACACACCAAGTCATCGTGCCGCCCAGTCCATTACTTCATTAGAATATTTAGATTAAAAATAAAAATAAATGTTTATTGAATGTGAATTTGTCTGTTTTGTTTGTTGCTATCTAGTGTTGCATCTTTTGTTAGCTTTAGTCCTTGCTTCAGTTTGTAGGTTTACGTTACGTTATTAAGTTCAGAGTTCATATTATTAGAACAATTTAGTGTTTCTTTGTTTACTTATTAGTCGGCGTCAGTCTTGTTTTGGTTTGTTTCTTCTCATTACCAGGATTTGCATTCATTATTAATAACTATTATTTGTTTATGGATCTCAGCGAGTGTGTCCGCCCTGTCTGTCCATCTTAGCCATACGTGACAGTGGTTAAAAATCAAATCAAACAAAAAGAAGCATCCAATGAGGAACAAAACAGGATTTAATAGACATGTTAATAAACTCAAACCACTAATAAACCCTAAACTCTGTTTCCTATTTAAGAATAGTGCTACAGTGAAACAGTTATGATAAGTGGTGACCATAACAAGAATCAAGTGCAATTTACAACTTCCAAAAACTAGTTCTAGCTATTTCATAATCTCTGTTAAATATTTTCCATTGGAGGTATATAGGATATATTGTTTTTAGCATTTCAATGATTTTGACATCAGTGTCCTCCTTTTCTGCAGACCACAAACATAAAACTTTGTAGGGACTCCGACAACGCCGGGTGAACCAAACACCAGTTCCCAGCAACATTGGTGTTACAGAGCACGTGCTCATTGAGGGATTTATAGAATATCAGCTAATCATTGCTGACAACCCGAACCTGCCCTCAGTCTGTAAATATGGTAAGGGGTAAAGTTGTCGCACCTTGTATTTTTGTCAGCGTTTTTTTTGCTACCACACATTGCACATGTTCCTGGGGACAGACATGTGAGGTCAGAAGGCCTGAGGTATCAGGGTCTTTGTTTTTGGTAAGGGAGAGTGGTGATGTTTATTTCAGCCTGAAAGCTGTTTTTCTTTTACTTGCCTGCACGGTCCCTGTGTTATGTTCCTTTTAATCCTGGTTCTTTTGTTTTTTCATGATTTTTGCAGCATTATTTGTGTTTATTTCAATAAATTATTTTTTGTTATCGTGCATCTATGTTCTTTACACTTTAATAAAAACTCTTTCCAAAGGTACATAATTGAGTTTTTCAGTGAAAGAAGGTGATTCGTCTAAAAGCCTCCCCTCTCTTAATATTAAACATTAAATATTAGCATATGTACTACACAACTGTAATATTTTTATTAAGTAATAAAAGCGAAAGAAATACCTGAAGTGTTTTCTTTTTTAGGCTGGAAAATATTAAAATCAATATGTAAGTTCAACAAGATGATTGCTGTCATCATTTAGCAAACAAAAAACATTAAACATATGATTAAATAAATTCAAAGAAAATTTTGTGAGGTGATGCATATAATAATATTAAATTAATATAATACTAAAAAATAGTAAAAAGTACCTTAGGTTTTAAATTCTTTATAATTCTGTCTAATGCTTCTTTATTCCTGGAACATCCTGGCAGTAATCCCAGATCTTCATAAAACAGAAGATCGACTGTGATCGTTTTCTCTCTCTTTATGACTCTGCTGCTGTTTGGTACAACATGATCTGGATCAAATGTGTGATGAAGCACCACAATAACTGCAGGTTTGGTTTCTATTCATAATAAAGACAAATACTCATTTACCATACTTATCATTATTGCAATATTTCCATCTATATATTACAGTTACAGTATATGTAAATAAATTAGATGAGGTGCAATTATATATCCACCTGAGGTATTTTTAAGGTGTTGCAGTGCTCTCTCAATGTCAGTTCCAGCTCTTGAAACAATCGGACAGAAAACCAGTATGAAATCACAATCTTCCTCTTTATCCACCTTCTTCAGATCTGGTATTCTTCGATTAAGAATGGCTTTAAATTCTTTAAAGCATTTTAGTTCTTTTCCACATGAAAGAACAAAATATTTCTTTAACGAAGACATTCCTGTAAGGAAAACAGGATATGTGTAGATTATACATAATGTTCATTCATAATAATACATTTTCAAATACCTTCATGTCATAATGTCAGCTTTATAGATAAAATAATGTAAAATAATTGCCAATTTGGCTATATTTGTAAAGTATCTCACAAAAGTGAGTACACCCCTCTCACCCCTCCATCTTTTAATGGAACAACTCTACAGAAATGAAACTTAAATATAACTTGAGTACTCAGTGTAAGGCTTGTATAGCAGTATAGTCTTCTGGAAACACACATCCATTAATGTCAAGATAATTGGCAACACAAGGGACAACACTTCACAGTGAACATGTCCAAATTGTGCCCAAACTGTCAATATTTTGTTTGACCATGCTTTAACCATCGTGGGATTCACCAGAGCTGCACAGGATGCCACTGGAATTCTTCTCCACAATGATGACTTCACAGAGCTTGTATATGTAGATGATACATTTCGCTTCTATTCCTTTCACTTGAGCATGCTCTACAGATGCTTGATTATTTTAAGGTCTTGAGACTTACCTTCAGCTCGTGTTTGGTGTTTTTACCCTTTGAGAAGGGAGGGGATCAATCAAGTAGCTTACTGTCGTCTTTTAGCTAACTAGCTCATAGGCAGATTATTGATTCATGGGTTTAACAGTTAGTCTAGCACTGTGAGCTACCACTCTGTGTTTCAATGTAAACATTATTTGCTAATCATTTTAACCTATCAATTGAATACACAAAGACAAGATATTTAAAGTTCAAATGGGTAAACTGTGTTGTTTTTTGCAAATATTCACTCATTTTGAATGTGATGCCTGCCACACATTCCAAAGAAGTTAGGACAGGGGCAACAAAAGAAACTGGGAAAGTAACTCACCAGTCATACTGTCATCCAGCTGTCCTTCATTTTCAGCCATGTTAGTCCCTTTGCTTCTGAACATATCTAAAAAAAAAAAACATTTGAGTACACATTCTTTGATTAAATGAAATCACTACATATATA
>JAYDZG010421867.1:0-13672 GCA_034509265.1 Microcambeva bendego | reverse complement strand
CTGAAAGAAAATGTGCCTCGTGTACAGTGATTGGGTGAGATCGCCTTGCCGCTCACACATAAGGAGAGTTCTGATTGGACAGTTTGAAGGCAGGAGGCGTGTCCTGTATATGTAGTATCTATATTAAACTAAATGAACTGTATTATGTTCTTAGTAGATGTGTAAAAATGTTAATTTAATTTGTCGTTGCTAATCAGCTTGTTAAACTATTTTATTTTATTACATCACTCTAAATAAGAGTACATTTACTTTTGCTTTTATTAGATTGCAGACAGTATGAACCTAATATTTGTATGGTGTCTGGTCAGATACATTTAATTTATTACACTTTTCAGAAAAAATGGGGCTGGAGAAGTAGTAGAGTTAAAAAAAACACAATATTTATGTGATTTTGAACAGGTGATTGTAATCATGATCTGGTAAAAAAAAATCTTTGAGGAACAAATATGGGCAAATGATCTCCATTTAAAAAAAAATAAAATAATAATTAAAAAAAAGAATGTTTCTTAAAGAAAGACTGGAGTTGTTTAGCATATTTATCCTCCTTCATACCATCAGTATATGATTCAGTAAATCCAGATTAATTTCAGTGCATAAAGGCAAAAGCCTACGCTGAACTCTTGTGATCTCAGATGTCTTAAGTGTTCTTCTACAATCACTTATATAACCACATGCACACTATGACTTTGGCAAATATTTGTCAAGAAGTTCCATTCACAAATATCACAAAAGTTTACTATGTAAAAACTTTATTTTACCAAAAGCAGTTACACGTTCTCTTGGCTCTGAGGCACCTGTGATGAAGTATCACACATAGAAATGTGTATTGTGATCCCTTATCCTAATTAGGGTCAGGAAGAGGTGCTGGAGCCTGGGTGCACTGGCGCAAGGCACATGGTAACACCCTGGATGGGGCGCCAGTCCATCGCGGGTACCTACAGGACAATTCAGTGTCTCCAGTTAACCTGGTAGCATGTCTTTGGACTGTGGGAGGAAACCGGAGTACCCAGAGGAAACCCACACGGACACGGGGAGAACATGCAAACTCCGCACAGAGAGGACCAAGATCGCCCAACCCGGGGATCAAACCCAGGACCTTCTTGCTGTGAGGCGGCAGTGCTACCCACTAAGCCACCGTGCCACCTGCGTCATATTTGGTTTGTCATTAATGTTTTTGTGCAATATAGTGGTGGTTTGGTAAAGTTGGGTTTACTGAAGATACTAAAACTGTTCTGTCCAGGGTGTTTATTGTTATTATTAGATTCTGCTCACTTACTTAGGTGGACCTAAAGGTCATCGAAGGTTCTTCTCTGGTCAAGAGACAGGAATTGACTTAACAATCACCTGCAAACTGTCCAATTGATGACAATAGAAAGTGAGCACAGTGATTGGCTTTTCATTTCCAATAAAACAAAAGACAACTCCAGCCAGACAGCACTTTGGTTTAAATCATCACATTAAAAACAATAGCAAATGCAAATCAGTGTCATTACAATCATGGCCTGGATTCACCTTAAAGTCACCTTTGTTATGATCTTGTTCCACAGATGATGTAAAAGGAATACAAATCCCAGAAAGTCCCAGTTCAAAGTAAACGTTGTGCATTTGAACACCATTTTCCCATATTCTGTACGTTTAATTTATGGCTTATAAACTGATAAAGAACTTTGAATACATGGAATAGATTTAGCTGTAAATAAAATGATTGTACAACAAATCTCATGGCACTTGAAATTTTATTTGATTAAAAAAGAAAAATAATCAAATATACACTTTTCATAATGCTTGTATGACAGTGTTCATAATTATTACATTCCTACTGGGTAGTACAGTGATCCTAAAAATGATCCAGACCATTAATAAGCCATCGCATACTAGTCTGTAACTTCTGCACGTGTCTACACATGAAGTCCAGCTGTTGGTTTTTAAGAGTTATAACACAATCAATCAGGATGACCCAGGTGTCTATAATTGAATCCATACTACATGTGATTTAGTACTCGAGAGAAAACATCTAATGAGGCATAAATGTACAGCGATTCAATCGGCGAAGGCGTCAATGTCTTTGAACAGGAAGCAGTTGATAGCTCAGGACACGGTGAAAGGTCATCAGACGGCGCGGCTGCTATTCTTATTCTTAGACCTGAGAAACCTGAGCGTATCAGACGTGTCGGGAAGAGTCGATTCCGAAACCAGTGTGCCGCTACATCAAAATGAAAACTAAAGGATCTACTACAAGCCAGGCTTGAAACAAATAGGGCTTTTGTAGAATTACAAGAAATGCAATTCACACTTGGTGTAGCTAAGGTGGGTTGACCTGTAAAATATGCTGGTGGTAGCATCTTGTTTTTAGCTGCAGTTATGAGAAAACTGGTCAGATTTATTTGGAATCGTGTGCACGATAGGCGTTCTTGGATGGCGCGGTCGTAAATGATGCTAAGCCTTTACTGCTGGGATACAGGATGTGAAGTCACGGTGGCTCTTCAGGTGTGTACATACAGATGCGGTGATTTGTTGGGGGATGGAGGCCATGACAATCCTATTTTTAACATTTTTGTAGTCACCTGTGGCGAGACTACTTGAAAAGTTTATTTTTGTTAATTATGTTTTGTTATTTAAGATGAAAATCCACACATTACGTCGATTTGAATACAATTTGAGGTTATAGTTTAAATCTATATAGAATATTTAATTGCTGTAATTCTAAGTCACGGTTAAATCGGGGGTGAGCGGGGATGACACAAAATATGATGAGAACTTATTCTTATTAAAATAATTTGTATCAAAAATGATGAAAAACAAATACTTAGGAATGTTCTAGTTCTAAAAAAATACTAATATTTGTTCAGTACAATGTGAAGTGTATGGCTTCGTATTTTTATTGATCTATATGTCGAACACAAAAATCACTATTGATGATTTTCCATTTAAGTTCTATTTTAATTTACACATTATTGCACGGATCTGAAATATTGGACTTGAGCTCTGAGCGGTCCCGTTATTCTGCTGTGAAGAACAGGCGTCCTGACCGTCAACATCTAAAGGCACAGAAATATTCCCTTCAGTCTACATCTAACCCTTAATCCAAAGTGTATCAGTCAGAACAGACACAAGGAAATAAAAACACGAGACACAATCGATAACACGAGCAGACTTGGCAGCAATGATCTTCAGTAAGCGTCCACTCCGGCATACAGCGAGTGGCGCTTTAGTGCAGAAATCGGATGCTCATCTTCTGCTCCACGTCGACTTTCTCCAAGACCTTGGATAAATCAAGAAATCGAAGGTCATGCACTCAAACTATGTAGCGATCAAATCAGGTCAATACAAATAAAGCTTCTGCTTATACAAAGTCTTTAAGATAAATGTGTGTGATTCAAGTTTTATGTTTAGGTTGTATGCACGTGTGAACATATTTAGATACGCTGACCGGTCCGGGTGGACAATATTAAGAAAAAAATCTAATATTTTGTAATTTATAACAGATTTTTACTTTAATTGTGTAATACCAGCAAACAAAGACATTGGTTTGGCATTTTTAGAATAGAATTATTGATACAGTAAACCCCTCAGATTTAGTCATGCTTTACTGTTATGTAAGTATTTGAGACTGAGATTGAAGTTTGTGTTGCCTTCAGACTAAATAGTAAAGCTTATATTCGGGTGTATACTTCCGTAGCACATGGTACATATCAAACAGTTGGTAATAGAGCGGGATGGACCTTTATAAACTCGCTGAAGGAGATGCACATGTCTCCATTGGTGTCGGCTTCCTGGATGGTCCTGTCTGCAATGCTGCCCAACTGCTCATCCGAAATATTCACACCGACCATCATCCGTAGCACCTGAACACACACACCGGGAAAATATAGGCTAATTTAGAAAAGACCTGTAAAGTGATGTAAAAAAAAGAATTTAGGCAAAACATGATGATTTTATTTAATAACTGAAAGTCCCAACAGCTCTACCTGTGTGTCTGGCCTGAACAAGGTATTACACCTGCTTCCTTGTACCTTGTGCCGATTTAAATACTGCGACAGGCTCCTACGATGTTGCTAGAGAGAACGTTGTGATGCAGTATGGCCAGAGAAAATGTGAAAAATGGCCGAACAACTGCAAGTTAGCTGCTAACAAATGATATTATTCAACGATGGAAGGTGTCTTAGCATGACGAGAAAATGGTTCTGAAATATTTGGGGATCGAGGAATAAGAGGAACCATAGCAACCATACACTAGTCACTTACTTTAAAATGTATAGCTGTGGAATGAATCATTTTGGAAGACATTCCTAGTGTTTAACTGTAATAACTGTAACATAAGCCGCCTGCCTACACACTGCCCAGATATCACAGCAGGTCCCGTTCTATTGGAAAGGGGCTGAAATTTTCTAAAAATTAAGATAGATGCAAGGCGCCCCTTTATCGCTCTCGGTTGTCTTTAGAGCTGAATGTTTTTTTCTAATAAAAAAAAAAAAAAACAGAGTATCATAATTCTTTTAGTTTTGTAATGGTTTGGCTGAACTGTGTATTTAATAACAAAAAAAAAATAATTAAATGTTTGTTACTTGAAGAGCTAAACTCCAGACTTTTCTTCTTAAGAAGGATAAGAGTGTTTGTCCGTTTTATTGTTACTATTTTAAATGTTTTAATGCAAATAATCTGACTTTTCAGTACATAATTGAGTCAATGTTCTCCGTTAGTCACAGAAACCTGTAAGTGTAAATCGAGGAGTGTCTGGTATTTTCAGAGAGGAGTTAGGACACACCAGGAACAAAGCTCTCTCTGTTTCTTGGTTCTGAATGAAAGGAGTGTGTCTGCTCACCTGGAGTAGCTCCTCTCGGGAGATTTTATCGTCTCTGTCCAAGTCGTACAGCCGAAAAGCAACTGGAAAAATAACATGTTATTAATAATAAAATAATGATATAATAATGATTCAGAGAGGCAGCCGTGATCTGGTGGTTACAGAACTGGGCTTGTAATCAATTCAATTCCTAGAGCCGGCAGGTCACGACTGAAGTACCCTTGAGCAAGGCACCTAACCTCTAACCGCTCCCTGGGTGCCGTGGCCAGGACTGCCCGCCGCTCCGGGAACGTGTGCTCACAGCCCCCTTGTGTTCACTGGTGTGTGCTCAGATTGGGTTCAAATGCAGAGGATGAATGTGTGAGGCTCAGTGTTGCCAGAGTGTAGCTGTTTTCCGCAGAAGTGGCAGATTCATGGGGGAATTCACACATTGATGAGTGGACGAAATCGGGGCTGGTTTGTAATCATTTTGGCAGCTTAAAATATAAATAAAATTCGACTGCTTACTTAAGCAGCTCCTCCTACCACATCCAAGCAGTTATCAATTTCGAACGTGTGATTGACAGGTTGTTCTAGGCTAGGCCATGTTTTCTATAAAATCTAACTACCTCTATAATTACTGATCTATATTTTTAAAATATGAAATATTAACTTTTAGTGTTGACCCATGGCTCATCACTGAGGTGAACGTTTGGCTTCTTTTGGTGAATTATTTGGGCACCGGCTTCAGACAGAAGTGTTTGCTATGTACTGATTTTATTACCAAATGCTGTGTACTCTGGCGCCCTCTGTTGCTTGCACAACAACCCCACTGAACCACAAACTAGCAAACACCTTGTATGACGTGAGTGAAGTAGCTGGATCTTCCAGCTAGTGGGTTGGAGAATATGGTAATGACTAACCCTGCTGTGATAATCACCCAACGGACCGGATCTCTGCTATTCCAGGCTAGCATAATAAGTCACTGTGTATCCCAAGCGCCTCATTTCATGCTTGTGTATTGTATGATAACATGGCGATGTGGACTCACAAAGCAGTTTGTTGCTCCTGCTGTTAAGGGGCTCAGAAGAATTAGGGTCTTTATTCTTCTCGTTGTCTTCTACGGGCCGGAAGTGAGCCAACGTCCTCATGAAGCCTCTGAAGTTCACCTGATCTTCTCTGCAGCGAAAAGCAAAGGCAGACTGGAATGAGTTTCGTTATAAATAAGGCCCAACTTGATTCAGCTAATTCTGCAAAATGTCATTTTTCATGGTGTATTTAGTATAATTTGTCCTATTGGGGATTTCAGAGTGAATGAAAAAGTGTCTCTCACTACGTGATCGTCTCTATGTGGCCTCTGCTGCACCTCAAAGTCAGTAAATGATTTTGTTCCTGATAGTTTGTCTATGTGCAGTTTATCTTTTATTTTATAAACTCTTTTCGGCACCAGACGAGAAGCCGCGAGGCAAGTACATGAATGTCTGGCGGGTAAAGAAAGAAGACATGAAGAGGAGTCCAACGAGGCCTCGGAAATGAAATAAATATAATAATAATAATAATAAGTAATAACAATAGTATTTAAAAAAATAATACCTGTTTATACACTGGATATTAAATATATATTAATAAATAGCTTGTAGGAGAGAACTACTACAAAAATTATTATTATTATTATTATTATTATTATTATTATTATCAATGCAATTTAATAATTGATAATAGTAATAATACTGTTGATAATAATACAAATAATTCTCATAGTCGTAGTATATTAAAATGAAAAATGAATAGTAAAAAAAAAACAATATAATAATACTAAAAATAATAATGCTGACCTTAATAAATTCCACTAGGAGCATGAAATTATTTCAAAAATAATCTACTTGCAGTTTTGTAAATAGTGAGCCTGCAAGATCCCCTAGGTCTTCTAAATAGGAAGGAAGCATCGCATGCACCCTTGTTATCCGGGCAAAATACTGTTGGTATCTTACTATGTAGGGAACTCCTGAGGTTCTCAAGCCTGTTTAGGCTTAAAAGCAATAAGTTAGTGTATTTACTAGTGTAATTTAATGACTGTTGTGAAAATGTGACTCTTTAAAGATCTGTGAAATCTGTGTTTATCGTTTTAAACTATCCCGTTAATCTAGTAAGGCCCTGGTAATCATGATTTATTCAATTTTAATTTAGAATACTTTGCATACTCCGCATTTGAACCCAATCCGTTCGGTGAAACACACATACACACTAGCGAACACTAGGGGGCAGCAAGCAGACATCTGTGGGCAGCCCTGGCCATGGCGCCCGGGGAGCAGTTAGAGGTTAGGTGCCTTGCTCAAGGGCACTTCAGTCGTGGGCTGTCGGCGCTGGGAATCGAACCGGCAACCTTCTGATGACCAGACTTCGGCTGCCTCTATCTTTAAAAGAACAAACTACTGACTCCAAGTAGACCAGAAGGATTAGGTCAACCTACACCTACAATTATTCACACACGATCCCTGGTAGGTCGATTACTCCAGTAGTAAGAAAAAAATACGAAAGTATAAATATTAGCAGTTACTCACCCCTCAGGGAAGAAAGCATTAATTATCCTGTCACCGAGCGGATTGATGGCAAGCTCGGGAATTCTTTGAAAATCTTCCCGGCTGAACAGAAGACAAAAGAATACAACTTTACAACCTACGGATGTAATCATGCACCACAAGTCAGTTAAGAATCGATTATTAGTCATATTCGGTTATTCAAGTTTGATGCATCTATATTCACAGATAAATTAAAATCTACCCCGGAGAAGAACCCAATATCAGGTCAGTGTTTGGGAACTGCAACCACCCCACCCCGAGACAATAAGCTCCTGCTCCAAAATCACTACAACAAAGCTCGACTGAAACTCGAGTCAGAACACATTGTTCAAGCCAATGACAATGTAAAGCCAAGTAGTGAATGTGTTAATAGTATCACCGACATCCCAAGAGCTTCAACGTTCATTCGAACATCAGCCGTTCGTATCAGACCTTGGCAAGAGCACAGAGAAGCTTCACAGACACGGATTATCTGAAGGGGTGGAAAGGCTGAGACCTGGATGGACACCGTTTGTTTATTGTGATTTTAACGTCGCCACTTTTGGTTACATGTAGTCACATGTTACACATGAATCATCAGTTTGAGTTTAACGTCACTAACATGTCACTGTGGGACCTTGGGAGTAAACCAGAGCTACTGGAGAAAACCCACATAGGAAGAACATGCAAACTCAGCACAGACTGCTTCAGTTGGGAAACGTATCAAGTACATTCTTGCTGTAAGGGGTTCGATCGACAGATCCTGCCTAGTCAAGAAAAGGCAAAAAACCGCCTTAAGCCCTGCTTAAACATCCCAAACAATGATTGTTTTGTGTCAACTAAGGAACGTCTGAGTCACCTTCAACATAAGCAATGGCGTGTGACCGAAACAATGTATCACATTTGTTCTCAGACAAGGACACAGTGAAGTAAAAACCCCAGCCACCACCGTCAGGTATTTCAGCCAGATCTGACCTAAATGAACAAATATTGTCACTATAAACAAACACGATGCCCTATACTCAGTCCATCTATCACCCACACCGATACTGACTGCTGTGCCCTGAGTCAAGACGACAACAGGACAAGGACTGTTTGGATTGTAAATACAAAGCTTGATACTAAAATGACTCATGACTAGCACACATGATTTGGCTGAAATGCCATTCCACCCCAAAGCACAAAAAGTCCGGGACATAATGGAAAATGCAAATAAAAATCTGCCACACATACAAGTCGGTACAATTTAGGACTAGGGCTATAATGACGTAGAGACGAGTCAATAATGTGATTTCATTCATCATTATAATCATGACTCATTAACAAATGAGTCTTTTAAAATCAAATGACCTCCAATTTTTCCACCAACGCATGAAAAAAAAAGCAGATTTGGACATTTCTCCATCTACAGTGTGTAATATCATGAAACGATTCATTCACGAACGCAACTTAGAACATTACTGTGCATAAAAAAATATACGTCACAGTGTTGGAGATGTCTGTATTACCCCGAGGAGAAGTCTGAGCTACAAATTTTAATAAATAGTTATTTGAATTGGTTACGTTTTAGATTTGTGGTTCGTGCTTTCAGGCTACGAACATGAAGCAACTCCAACAAAAGTAAAATAAATATAAACAATGGGAACAAAAGCAAAGCCAAGGAAAATGTGTAGTGAAATAAAACAGTACAGAGTGTATTTAGTTTGTCAAAGGTGGGGCATGAAAGTATTAAAGCTCAAGATTAAAGAGTTTGGAAAAGGCGTGCAGTTTCAGCGTTGCTGTGCTTTTATACAAAACAAGGTCCACAAAGACAATTTTCTTTGTTAATTAAAAGCCAATTTACACACCGAGTTTGGTACAAAGTGGGGAAGCTTGACCTAACTTTGCTTTTTAAGGATAGCCATTGGTGAATCCACCATTTCTACCAATCATGATGAACTCATCTGGTGCCGACTTTTAAATGTGTTGCAGGCATCAGGTCAACATTTGAATACAGAGTGAACCCCACGTCTTTAACCCCTTATCCTAATTAGGGTCGGGGAGGGGTGGTGGAGCCTATCGCAGCTCTTCAACGGGCGCAAGGCACACGGTAACACCCAGGATGGGAGCAATAAAATTTCCTAAACACTAGCCACTGATTGGTTAGTAAGACAGCTGTCGCTATATAATCGATTCTACTGGACAGAGTGTCGGCGGGCGGGTACTGCAGTAGCGACTGAAAATATGCGTCCATTATTCACGTTTGCTTTATTCGTGGCTGCTTTTATAATGTGACCCCTGTGAATTCCAGAAGTTTAATGAACAGTAATCCAAATATTCTTTGCACCTTAAATATATATAAAATAAAACACTTAGTTTTCACTGATTTTATTTTTGCAAAATGCACTTTAAGCAGAAATGAAATGAGTTTTAGCAATAGTAACCAAAAGCAAACAGTTATAACCTAGGCTTAAAGTAGAATAGAATATAATGCCTATATTTGTCATTACACATTAACAGATGTACAGTACATTAAATTGTTTGGAACCTGGGGTCAGAGCGCCGGGTCAACTATTCTACGGTACTCTGGAGCAGACTGGGTTAAGGGTCTTGCTCAAGGACCCAACAGGATTTGAACCACCAATCACTAGTTGAAAGCCTACCTCTCGACCCACTAGGCTACCACCGCCCTGTGAATGTTATATTAGATAATGCAAACTGATCAGAAGATAAGAAATAACATGCTAATCACACCACAAGCTTAGAACATTTGTTAAAATGTTTCCAAGCCGTCTTGACTGTCTATATTGTTAAGCTGTGTGGGGTCTCCGTACATTTATTTCTTCTTATGTTTGAATACTTTGGTATTTGGGATTTGGAATTTTGTATAAGTTCTGAGTTCCACTCATTGCAAGGCTGGGAACACGACACGGCTTACAGTAGCATTTAAGCTTTGAGCATATTTATTTTTTTTGTGGACTGGCTGTCTAGTTGATGCTTGAAAACAATACATAATAATTTAGTTGGGACCATGCTTTCCTTTTGTCTATGTCACATGAATAAGTTAACTAGTCTGTGGATCCTTGATAAGATGGAACACTCGGTCAAAGTTCAATCAGATTAAAAAAAAACTCTTGAATGGCACTCTTGAATGACAAAGCCAAGGACTGGCATTCTCATTCTGTTAAGTAGCACCACAGACCGTCCAGGAGCTTACTGATGCTCAAAATGTTGGAAGTGCGTGGTCACGTGAGGGACCAATAAACACATTGTATATACCAATAGACACAACTGGGTCACGTTATGGTTCGCCGTGATAAAATCATCACCTGACGTGTGATTCAAGTGTTCCGTAAAGAAGTATGTATGCATACCAGAGCAAGGTCACCGAAACGGTGCCCGCGGGCACTAGGTGGCCCCATCATCAGTTATCCAACTCACCAGTGAGCTGCGTCTAAAATTATTCAGTTGCTTTACTTTTTTATTACACTTGAATTTATTTAGAAAATCTAAAAAATCTTACAAATTTTAAATAAGAATTTAAGGTAATTTAGATAAACTCTTTCTACGAATAAACCTCTAGGAATATAAACTATGAATATAAACTATGAAACCTCTATGAAAATAAACCTCTTTCTATGAAATGTTATAGAAGTGATCGTGAAATTTAAAAGATTGCTGAGATTAATAGAAATAAAGTGCTGAATATTGATATTTAAGTATAAGTCATTGTTGACAATTATTGTGAGAAATCATTAATGTGATCATTGTCTTTACATGAATTAGTATCATTAATCATTCCAATAATATTTAATTAAAGGCAAACTTAGCAAATGTGCAACCTTCCTGGCACTGAAAGATAACTAACAAGTACAGTGTATTCTGAACCCCACACTTAGTGTACCGGTGAATAATGTTCAGTTATTGGTAGGGATGTAAAGATTCATAAAAATCATTAATACTAAATTTACGCTATATTCTAGTCTATTCTATATTACGCCGCCCCCCCACCGACTGTTGACACTACACTCATTGCTACTCCGGCAACTCGGGTCCAGATATTCAGCTTGTTTAAAACCGGGCTCGGTTGCTCAGCATTGAATCGTTGGTTCATTTAAGATGAATCAATATTCACTATAAACAGCAGAGGGCGTTGGTGCAATATCAGAAATAAAAAAGGTTTAGACTAATAAAAGAAAATCACAAATAATTTATTTTTTACGTATTACTTAACTTAATTTTTATTGTTTTATGTTTAAAAATGTGAATCGTATGGCATCATGGGTAGAGTGTATCATTACATCCGTAGCCATTGTAAGACCTAGCGACATGTTATAAATATTATTAAATGTAGATTCAGCTATCAGCCCCTAATAGACGGACATCAGACGAACTAATCCTACAAACCCTTAAATCACACCAGATTCAACAGCTGAGCAATTCTTTAAAATATTAACTTTTTAGAACAACATAGAACAAAGTAAATGTATTACTGTTCCGGAAAATCCACAGAAAGCTACGAATGAAATTTGATTACAGTCTTATGGGGAGGAATCTGGTTCAAGAAGTTGAAGTACAAGTGCATTGATTAGCTAACTGCAGCTTAAACGGTCACAGACACAGTATAGAAATATGACAAAATGATTATGGTAACTACAGAAATCTCAGAGCAGGTACCTGAGAGCACCGTTCTCGCCCTTGTCCAGGCTGTGGAACCGACTGTAGAGCCGTGTGATCTGACTGTGAGAAACTGCAAAAGATAAAATGAAAGGACGAATGTAAATCTTCTTCATATGCTTCGAGCCAAGATGATAAAAATCTCTGTAAGCTGCAGTGATAGCGATTAACAAGCTACTGTAACAGTCTGGTTGGATTGATGGACACATGAAGTGTTTTACCTGATTTGTTGGTATAAACACACATATTCTTGGAATCGTCTCGGCAATTTCCAAGTTCAATTTTGATAATTCAGCCACCAAAAGAAGTTTGACACAAAAAGCTTGAGACCGAATGTGTTGATTGTCCCATTACATCGTCCAGCTTCTTTAACTGTGGACAATTCCCTAATGGTTATATTTATTTTATTTATCAGGAATTTTCACATCATGTCTTAGACTTTGACCACATTCATGACAGGAACACATGTACTTGTTATACAGGATTCAATTCAACACAGTCAATTTTGAATCTCCGGCTAACCTGACTGCAAGTCTTTGGACTGTGAGAGGAAACCCACGAAGACACCGGAAGAACATGTAAACTCCAAACAGAAAGACCCTCCAGGGATCAAACCCAGAACCTTCTTGCTGTGAGGCATCAGTGCTACCCACTGAACCCCCCCATTCAGTCCTATTTTGATGTGGTTCTTGGATTATATATAATCATTCTGGGAATTATTTTCAGTATTTCTAATTTGTTGGCTTGGGAAGGCCCTATATAATTATGTTTAAAATAAAAAAAGGAAGTTATTTTTCATTCCACTGTTGCTCAAGGACAGCAAAAGAAAGTTGATTGATTCATTCATTGTCTGTTTTGTCCTATTAAAGGTTGTGGTGGAAACAGCCCGGACAGTCCAGTTCATTTCATTGTCTTTAACCCCTTATTTCCTAATTAGGGTCTGTAGGGGTGCTGGAGCCTATCCCAGCTCTTCAACGGGCGCAAGGCACACGGTAACCTCCTGGATGGGGCGCCAGTCCATCGCAGGACAATTCAGTGTCTCCAATCAACCTGGTAGCATGTCTTTGGACTGTAGGAGGAAACCCATGCAGACTATAGACCATGCAAACTCCGCACAGAAAGGACCTAGATCCTGGGGATCGAACCCAGGACCTTCTTGCTGTGAGGCGACAGTGCTACCCACTAAGCCACCGTGCCACCCTACAACCCGGGCAGGTTAACTGCCAATCAGAGGGCAAACACACACACACACTGCAACAAACTATCTTATTTACACGTATAACACATAAATCACCAACTACAGTCAACAAATCAGCCATTACAACAAAATCAACAACCATTCAAGTACCTGTGAATCATCTGATTCCAGCAATTTACCAAAAGCTTCAAATTTAAAAGCATTCAGTGAAAACCCAAGACTATAAGGAGATACATGACCTTGGATGACTTGACTGTCTAGACTATCCACAGTGTTAATTTAAATAATTATATAGTTCTGTTAGTAAAAATAGCTCTATGATAACTTATGAATCTACTTCTGTGTTTCTCCAGCCAGCTTGTAGAAGCATTAACGCTTTGAAAAGAACTTACATCCAGTTTCTCTTTTAATCTCATCGATGTCCTCTTCTCTCAGTAAAGATGAAGCTCTGGAGCCCATTTTTGTTCCTCAGATCTAGAT
>JAYDZG010416493.1:0-26294 GCA_034509265.1 Microcambeva bendego | reverse complement strand
GGAGAAGCCATTGTAGCCCTGGTTGACGACCTCCTTGCCCTTCGCAAGGACCGCACCACACTTCGTGGACGGGTCCTTACTGAAGGCCGACCAGAACTCGGCCAGCCGGAGGAAGCGGATGTCCCACTTGGACGGGTTCCGAATCAGGCAGCCCGCCAGGGCCGACTCGACATTCGTCATCACTTTCTCCGGCGGGCGTACAAACGACTACTCTTCAGGGTCCAGAAAGGATACACCCGGAAGGCCTTCTGCCACCTCGACCTCGCGCACGGCCATCATCAGTTGGGGGCGGGTCGCGTGCAGGCCTTCGTGGATAACCAGGTCGAACACTTCCTGGGGGTCCAGGCCGGTCCCGGCGCACTTCCGTTTAACGTCCCACCACAGCCTCCACCGGGCGAAGTAGCCGGGTCGGCGAGCCTTGGACAGGTCGCGGCAGGCAATAAGCATCTTGATGGCTGCGGTCACAATCTGGACGACGACCAGGATGGTCATGGGGTCCAACTTGACGGTCCCAGGCACACCCGTCTTTTCGAGGATGGCCTGGGACTTCTGACGAATCAATTCCACGTCAACGCCTCCACGGACAGAACCCGGTCGGACACGGTTGCTGGACTGGTTGGGTCGGAACGTACTGCGGGTAGTACCGCGCGGGCGGCTGGTACTGGTAGGGTTGCGGGGCCGACTGCCAGACGGGCGGGGGCTGATGCCAGTTCATCGGAGGGGCGACCGGCACTGCGGTGCCGTAGCGGACCCACGTCTGCAGACCGGCGTCCCACTGCCATTCGGGACCGTAGGGCGAGACCCGCGCGGCGGGCGCGGGCAGGAGCGGAGCCGGGGCGGGAAGCATCTGGGCGGGGGTCGGCAAGGCGGAAATCGCCGCAGTCAAGAGAAGCGTCAGCATGACGAACAGTCCTCCGTAAGGGTCAATCGAACTAACTCTTCGGGACGGGCACGTCGCCGTCCTCGGTGACCACAGAGGTCACGGCCCAGCACCCGGTAATCTCGCGGCCAAACAGGTGCTGAGCCATCACGAACCGGCCCTCCGCGCCCCACTTCGTGGTCCAGGAGTTAGGACAGGCAATGCCGTAGACATCACCGTCGTAGACCGGCTTGTCGCCACAGAAGGCGTGGCCGCCGCGTCCGCCCTCGCCACGAAGTGGCAACCAGCCGCGAGAGTCCACGCGGAAGTTGTCGTACCACATGATGCCGATGATGAGCGGGAAGCCCATCAGGGCGGCGCTAAAGGCGTGGTCGAAGGTCGGGCAGAGGAGCGCCTCCAGGACGCGATACTTCTTGCGGCTCTGGACGGCGAGGTCGCCGTAGTTGTTGGTCCAGTCCATGTACGGCACGACGTCGGTGGACGCCACGCCGTTATGCATCGCCTCCCGCAGGCCATCCTCCAGCAGGGAGCCGTTGTCCTGGCCGCCGACGGCAATCCGATGGTAGAGGTCGCCGCCGGACAGTTGAATGCGCGGCAACCCCTGTCGGGCGCGGGCCTTCTCGATGGCCGTCGCCGTGGCGGCGGCGTTGCACATTCCCACGGACTGCTGATTCGCAATCGGGTGCCCCCAGATGTCCCGGACCGACAAATCCTGGCCCTGCAGGATTGACTTCCACTCCGACCTGGGGATGAGTCGGGTCTGTGGGGTCGAGCCGAACTCCTGCCAGGAGAGTCGGGGCGCAAACGGGATGTTGCCGAACTGCCAGACATTGCCCTGGTCGTCCGTGTGCTGGTGCGAAAGGGCGTGACGGTCCATTCCAAGCAGGCCAGGGAAGATGGGGTCGCTCATTTTTCACCGCCAATCCGCTTCAACTCGGCCAGAAGACCTTGGGGGGTGTTCGGGACCGGCCCAGAGAAGTACTCCACCCCCTGGGCGTCGATGACAAACATCCAGGGCAACTTCTTGCCGCTCGCCCGGTCCAGCCAGGGCTTCAAATCCCTCGGCGGGGAGCCGCCAATCCCCTGTACGTCCTTGTCGGCGACCCGGTAGCTCCACTGTTTCGACCGGAAGAACTGGTGGAGGTCGGGACTCTGGAAATACTTTCCCCGGTTGTTGGCGGCCTCCGTCGTCTCTTCCACCACAACGACCCAGGCCTTCGCGATGGGCGGGAGCGGGTCGGGCTTCGGGTCGGGACCGGGCGGTTTCGGGTCGGGGACTGGGTCCAGACCGGAAACTCGGACGTCTGCAGTCAGAATCGCAGTCTGGGCCGAGACCTCGGTAATCGCATCACCGGTCCGCTTCGCGTAGACGTAGGTGACCGCCGCAAAGACCTTGAGTGTGGCCTGCTTGATGCCCGCACCAAAGAAAATACCGCCGGGCTTGAGCGGGCCGGCGTCCGAAATGACACGAACCCGACGTTCCTGTCCAGAGGGCAACTCCAGCACCTTCCAGGCAACCGAAATGGCCACCAGGTCGGGCGGGAGCTTCTCCAGGGGAGAGAGCGACAGGTCCACCAGTTCGCCGGCTGGAATGGGGTGTTCGGCACCAGCGATGGATTGCTTGGGCAGGTCCGCCCCACGGGCGGACGATGCCGTGAGCAGGAGCACCACCAGGACGACCGTGTACGCGATAAATCGTCGCATCGATGACTCCGTGGGGCCGCCCGTTACAGGGACTGGATGTGCGACAGGGCAGCCTTGACGACGGCCGCATCCTTCTTCTCGAAGAGCGAGGTCAGTAGCGCAAGCAGGCTGACGAACCACTCCTCGCGGACATACGGCTTGACCGCGTTGACGAACGCCTCGACAGCCTTGACGGCCTCATCGTCGTACCTGGTCGGGGTCAAATTCGCTAACGCCTTCATCAGGCCCAGCGTCCGCTCCGTTGCCTCGACCGCCTTCGCCACCTGGTCCGGGGTAAACTGCACGCTCACCATGAATCGTCCTCCGTCGAACCCTCTTCTTCCGCCTCTACCTCATCGTAACGGAACTTCGCCATCTCCTGGGCAATGCGAAGGGCGTTACCCAGCCGGCGCGCCACAAAATCCTTCGAGCAGCCGTACTTGGCAGCCAGCGAGTCCAGCGTGTGCTCGCCCAGGTAGTAGTCCATCAGAACCTCGCGGTAGCCGTCCGGGACATCGCGGAGGATGCCGTTGAGTTCGTCTTGGATGACCAGCCAGTGGTCCGGCGACTCGGCCTCGTCCGGCACGCCCCGGGCCGCAACCGCCCGCTCGAACCGGCCCCGGCGAGCCCGCTGCCCGTCGAGTTCGTTGCGCATGTACCAGTGCGCGAACTTGACGAGACTGGTCGTGAACTTCTGACCGCGACCATCCTCGTGCGAGCCGAGGGTGCGGTAAAGAATCAGAGGGAACGCGTACTCGAGGTCCTGCTGGGAGAACTGGCCGGCGTAACGTTTCAGAACCGACCAGATGACGCGACGGTAGTCGTTGTTGCAAAGGGCGAGTTGAAGCTGCGCGTCGGACACGGGGTGGCGAACTTTCATAAAAGGTCTTCCTCGGTGATAATCTGGGCGCCGAACTGCTGTCGCAGGAGTTGGCAATGATAATTCACTTCTTCTGGCGAACGCGCGCGGACAATGCGGGAGTCCTTGTTGGGGTAGAGGGCGACCGCCCACGGGTCCGGGCAGCCCCTCATCGTCGCCAGAATGAGGGCCAGGGCGGGAACTCGGCGGGGCGAGTTGAAGCCAACCTCGACCGCCTTCTTGACGGCCTCGTCGTTGAACAGCCGACCCACCCCGAGACGGAACCGGTAGCGGGTGTAGATATCGAGCGACTCCACCCCAGGCTCCTCCTCGATGGCGCGGGCGGCCTCCAGCGACAACTCGAAGTTGGTGTGGCCGACCCAGAACTTGAACAGCTTGCCCGGGCTGTTCGACTCGTGGTAGGGAACGATGCCGAACCGGGTCAGCGAGCAGGGGTTGTCGAGTTCGACGCCCGAAAAATCGTCCTCCTTGAAGACCATCAGGTCGCCGTGTTCGTTCTCGTACCGGCGGTTGACGTGGGTGGCGACCGGGTCGGACCACTTCTCCCACCGGATGATTTTCGCTGGCGGAGCCATCTCAGGCCTCGTGGTTCGGGGTTGAAATCTCGACCGAACCGTCCTCCAGGACAGTCTCCGTAAAGTCACCGAAAATATGAGCGCTGTGGTCGCGGACCAGCAGGTACATCTGGTAGGCCGCGCGGCGGATTTCCGCGTCGGCGAACCGGCTGACCCGCATCTTCAAGAAGTGCCGCAGCGAGCGGGCGTTCATCGTGACGAAGATTTGGGTCTCGGTCGCGTTGGGCAGTACGGAACGGGCCGCCTGGCGGGCGTACTTCCGGGCGTCCGTGTTGCTGAGGTCGGGTCGGCTGGCCTTGGCCTTACCGACCAAGTGGTCCACAAGGCGGCAATACCCGGCGTGCGCGTTGCCGACGGTCTGCAACCAGTCCTCCCCAACATCCGTCGCGTCGTAGTAGGCCTGGATGTCCTTAGCCGCCAACGCGGCGACGGCCGGCCACCGCGAGTTCCCCTCGGCCTCACTCATGCCGGGGACGAGGACGTCCCCGTCCCAGCGACCGCTCACCGCCTCCATGTACAACGCCGACTCGACCTCCAGCCGCAGGTCGGGCGGCACAACGAAGGCGCAATCGGACTCGTCCACATAGCGTTGAGATAACTGTGAAAAGGAGGCGATGCGATGTCGGACTAGCTCATGCGAAAGACTTCTTGAGATTCCCGTGAGCAGGAAGTTGTAGGCGGCGTGTTCGATGACACTGTTATGCGCGACCTCCAGGACGTGGTCGATGTAGGCCTTGTTGCCGCCCGGACGCTTCACGAAGAACGACCTGTAACAGACACGACCGGCCACCTCGGCCAGTTCCTCGCCCGCGACCTCGGTGTCGGTGGACCACTCCGGGTACTCGTTGTCCGCCATGAACCGGTCCAGTTCGGCGCGATTGATGGTCTGAGTCCCGACCAGGTAGACGCTCGGCTCGAGAATGATGCGAGGGGAGGAGTCGGACGTTTTCTCAGGAGTCGCGGTCATTCTTGCCTCGCTCGTAAATGGACTGTTCGGCCCTGTCGTCGCGGAACTCGTGGGGACGCTTCGGCCACTGGTAGCCCTCCCACTGGAAGGAGACCCGGAAGACGCCGAGCGGGTTGACCAGAGGAATTTTTTCGAGGGCGGCGTACTCTTCGGGGAGGCCCCCGGACAGCCCCAGCAGGGGCGGGATGATGTCGTCGGCCGGATTGAAAATCACCTTCTGCCCTCGCAAATGAGGTGTCGGAGCAGGTGCTGCAGTTCGCTCGGCGAGGTCGCGTCGAGCCCGTAGAAGACGGCCGGCAGAATCGTGTCGGCCTGGTACAGGACGATGTCCGCGTTGCCATCGCCGACCCGCTGAAGGGAGCGGTGCGGCGGGACGGTGTCCATGAACCGCTTGACATCCCCCGTGCGGGCCACGTAGGCAGCGAGGGGCCGCAGGAAGACCTGGACCCAGAGTTCGGCCCGAGTGCCCATGATGCCGGAGGGCTGGCGGGTCCGTGGGTTCCAGTGTTCGATGGCCACGTTGCCGGTCTGGGAGGCCATCGCGTCGAGCTTCGACTCCAGCGAGACCTGCCGCCCGAAGAAGTCGAAGCGGACATCGAACTTGCTCTGGTCCTTGCGGGCAGTCGCCTCGTTCAGGCGTGGGGTGTAGCCGGCCTTGCCGAGGATGTGGCAAACGTAGTCCTCGGCGGCATGCCCTTCGGCGAGTTTCTGCATGAAGGACATCAGAGGTCACACCTCATGCTGATTTCGTTCTGGCGGAAGCCGCACTTCTCGTACAAACCTCGTTTTTCTTCCGAGCAGGAGAGGACGACCTTGTAGCACCCCTCGGACACCGCCCACTCCTTGACGTGGTCGATGAGCATGCGGGCGATGCCGTACCCCTCAAATTCGCGACAGACCACGAGGTCTTCCAGGTGAGCGACCAGGCCGCCATCGTGGGTCAACTTCTGCTCCATAAAAGCCGCGACGGTGCCAATGACTTCCCAGTTGCAGTCGTCTTCGGACGGGTCGCCAAACGTCCCCTCAACGACCCAGACTGGGTAATCGGCTCCGCGCGCGAAATGCTCAATCATGGATTCGTCGGGACTGTGCGGACTAAGGCGTCGGAGCACATCGCCCAGACCGCTTCGCACGTCGTACTTATCGCCCCGACGAACAATCATCTTCCGTAAGACCCTGGTCATGCGACCTCCGTTAGTGCCCGAATCAGTTTGCCGGTCACGTTCACCCAGGAGAATTCGCGCATCGCCTCGGCCGCCGCGTCCAGGGGAAGGAGTACGTCCATCGACTTCTGGGCGTGGACCGAACGCATATGTTCAATCAACTGGTCTTGTTGTTCCGGACCGAACCTGGCCCAGGAACCCTGCCCGTGGAAGTAGACCCCATCGTAGGCCGACTCGAGGGCGTCAATTTGGATGAGGCGGCAGCCCGGAACCCGGCAGAACCCGGTGTGTCCGGAATAGTCCGTGGCGATGCAGGGGCGGCCCATCGCCAGCATCTCCATCAACTCCAGGTTCCACCCCTCGGCGCGGGACGGGAAAAGCCCGCAGTCCGTCTGGGCCATCAAGTCGGCAACCTCTCGCTGAGTCTGGAACCGGCCCGGGGTAATTAGAATTTTCTCCGCCAGCCGAGAGTTCCGCACAAAGTCCCGCCACTCCCGGTCGTAGTCGGCCGCGCGGGCCTGGGGCATAAACGGGTTGTGACAATGTAGAATGAGTCGGACGTCGTCCGTGAGTTCAAACGCCCGGCCGAAACACTCGACGACGTCGAAAAGACCTTTCCTTAACTCGGCCTTCGCGCAGTGCAGGAAGGTCGTGGTCGTTGTTTGGGGCATGGGGCGTGGACCGAACACCTCCAGGTCCACGCCGAACGGAACGACGCGGGTCGGAGTCACTATCCCGTTGGCCTCAACCACATCTTTGGCCCAGTCGCTCGCAACCAGCAGGGCATCCTGCGAACGCAGGTGATGTAGTTCGGCCGCGTTGAAGCGGTCGAGCTCGAAAATCGGGAAGCCGACGTGCGGCCCCTTTCCGACGTGCTGGGCCAGCAGCCACTGGTGAAAGATTCGCAGCGATGGAGCCTTCCGGTCGTAGAAGGCCGCATTCGAGAGGGACTGCCGGAGCGAGTCCCCGTGGCGTTCTTCCACCTCCTGGCCGCCAATCGGGAAGGCGGCGACCGCAACCCCCGCCCGCACGAGTTGGTGCAGGAAGTGGGTCGCGACCACGCCATAGCCGGTGGACGAGAATGGGCCCGACAGGTTCAGGGCGGGCAGGCCGGAGCTAGACATTCGCGGCAACGACGGACTCCTTCATCTCGGACTTGCTCAGGCGGCTGCACCCCAGCGAACCCGGCGAGAGGGTCCGGCACAGGCCCAGCGGCACGCCCTCGTGCTTCTCGACATCGGACTCCCGGAAGAACTCGCGGGCGAACTCGCCCATCAGGAACCGCTTGCGGGGGCCGCCCAGGTCGCGCTCAATCTTCTCCCCCATCACGTACGCGGCCGAGTCCACGAAGCGGGTCAGGAGGTCCGGGTCGGGGACGGTCTTCCCGGCGAGGCCCATCGCGTAGGTCAGCTGGACCGCGATACCGACCAGCATGGTGCAGGAACCCCGCTTGCCGCCGTACTTCGGGGGCGTCAGGGGGAAGCCGGCATGCAGGATGTCCGGCTTGCGGGACTCGATGGCGGACACGGCCGCACAGACAATGCGGCACAGGTTCTTGTTCTCGAAGCCGAACAATTGGCCAACGCGGGCCAGGCCGACGAGGCTGGTCGCGATGTCCGACGAAGTGCCCGAACAGAGGGTGGAGATGGGCAGGGGACTCCCGCCATTCCAGTGGTCATCGCACTGGACGACCAGAAAGAAGGGACTGGCCCGCTCGGAGTTAAGCAGGTTGGCGATGTCGTAGGACCGGACGTAGTTCGGGTCGTCGAACTGCTTCGTCTTGACCTCCATCGAGAACATCAGCGAGCGCGCGACCGCCTTGCCCTTCTGCAAATTCAGGAAGTCGAGTCTGGAGTCGCCGTCCAGCTGGAGCTCGACGGTGATGGGCAGGCGCTCCACGTCCTGAATCAGGCCGTCGTAGTAGGCCCGCCGCTCCTCGGTCTGGGCCAGCTTGCGCTGCTCGGCGTAGTCGTCCAGAATCCGCAGCAGGGCCAGGCGGCGGTGGCCGCCGTTGGTGTTGGGTAGAGTCCGCCCATCCTTGACCGTCAGGCGGAAGGTGGAGGTCGCCTCATCGTAGACGACCTCCTTCTGGGCGCGAGTCGGCAGAGTGCAGGCCCAGCAGGTCGGGGTGAACCGGCCCTCCAGGATTTCCTTCTTGAGGTTGCGGACGTGGGCCTCGGAGGGCTTGCGCTGTTCGCCCTTGTTGGTCGAGGCGTTGAAGAGGGCCGGCTCGAACAGCAACGCGGCCTCCTCGAACGGCATCGTGACCGTGGCGTGGCGGCGGACGTGCGGTCCGATTTTCCAGGTCTGGTACGGCCCCTGAATGATAGGCATGGCGGTTCTCAAAGGTAGGGAAGAGATTGCCTCTTGGATAGCCTTATAGTAGCGAGGCAATCTATAAGGTGTCAAGTCCTTCCCTTAAAAATCTTTCCGTGAAAACACCTGGAGGCCGTTACAGCGACAGGTCTCGTACTCGAGACGCCATCCGGACCGGGTGAAGTCCCGGATGGCGTCGGAAATGCCTTTTTCGTTAGGATTCTGTCCGGAACGGTCCAGTTCGCCGCAGGTGTCCGTGTCGTGGAAGACGATGAACCGCGACGCCTTTTTCCCATATAAGTCGAGTTCTCGGCGAATGTGCCGGTCGGTATGCAATGTGTCAATAAGGACAAGGTCGGCCGGTTCGATATCTGCTGCGACAGACTCGTCGGCCGTGTCAACGGCCCGGAAGCTCCAGTTCGGGGCGAGAGGTGCGAGCCATTCGACGAACGGCGTAGGGCGGATGTCCAGGCTCGTCATTCGCGTCCAGGGCCGACCAGAGAGGCCCGCCAGGAGCGCCAACGTGCTGTGGCCGTCGCGCGTACCGAGTTCGAGGACGGAGTCACATCGAGAGGCAAAGTGCTCCAGGACGGGCATGTGTAACAGCATGTCGCTGCCGGCCCACGGCGGCCCCTGGTGGCCGAACTGCACGGCGACCTGGTTGTAGAGGAGGACCTCGTAGCGGGACAGGACTTCCGGGTGCATGCTGCCTCTATTTCGGTCGAGTCAGGGTTTCGCGGTCGGCGTCGATTTCGGGGCATGCTGGCTCTGCGACGCCATCAGTTGGGACAGGTAGCCCCCCGAAAATACTAACAGGACCAGGACCACCAGGTACGCAGCAAAACGACGCGAATCCGTGGTTCCGGCCCAGGCAAGCTCGAACACGGACGAGCACAGGCAGAAGACGCTGACTTCGCCCAGGTAGCTGCCGGCGAAGTAGGTGGACGACACCCACCCCGACCCGAAAAGCATCAGGCAGTAGGCGAGGATGCGCAGGAAAATACGGAAAGTGCCCGCATGGACGTCCCCGTAGGCGTGGAAGTGGGCGGTCATAGCGTGGATGGTCATGGCTTAGTCTCCGTCGAGGTCGCCTGTTCCGGTTGATTCGGCCGGACGTCGAGTTGGTTCCGGTCGAAGCGAATGCTGAAGCCCCCCGTCCGGACCATCCGGAGGACGAAGTCGATGGCCGGCATGCCGCCGAGCCCGATGAGGACGCAGATTCCGACCAGGGCGTGCGGCGTCTCGGTGAACGAACTGTGCCAGAGCATGAACACGGCCCCGCCCAGCAGGCCCGAATTGAGCAGGCTGGAGCAGGCCGACCCGACGGTCAGCGGCAGGCCGGAGCGGAGCAGCGCGGCCAACCCGGCGAGGCCGGAGACCAGCGCGGCCGCGACTGCCATATAGACGATGTTCACGGCAAGTCCTCCGTCGTTCCCAGGATGACCTCTACGTCCTCGTGCCCGCGGTCCCGCAACCGCGCCGCCAACTTCTCCGCGAACTGCCACTGCGGGTGAGGAAAAATTCGTTTGCAAACCGGTCGATACCCCCTCGGAGAAACCGACCAGACTTCCCAGACCAGGTAGTCCCCCTCGAACTCTTCCTGGAGGCCTTCGTCGTCGGGCAGGTTTTCCACGTTGTCGGCCTCCGGTTCGGCCCGCGAAGTCCCCGACCGGGGATACCCCCGTTATGACTTGGAGGAGGATTTCTCTGGCCGCCCGCCTGCGCGCTAGGGAGGCCGAGACGTGCCGCTGGTCCGGTAGCGCAGAAACTAAGTAGTAAGTAGCGCTATCCGAGTGCGGGCGCTGGGGTGGAAGGTATGCGCAGTCCTGGGCTGAGGTATTGGTCCGGTATTACGAACACCCTCCCCTCTCCTTAATGTGATTTGGATGGTTCTTTGAAAGTGTACTTATTCGGGGGTCGGCATGAACCCAATTCAGGCGGCTGCGGAGCGGTTCTTAGCTCTGGGGTGGGGGGTCGTTCGCATCCCGCGCGGGGAGAAGTTGCCCGTCCAGAAGCAGTGGAACCGGCGGTCGGCCAGGGCGGTGGATTTTGCCCCAACGGATAACATTGGAATTCTGTACGGACGACTTTCGGGCGACCTGGTCTGCGTGGACATTGACAGTGCGGAAGTGCTCGCCGTCGCGGACCAATGTCTACCGGAGACTCGCTGCGTCGAGGGCCGCCCCGGGAAGCCACGCAGCCATCGCCTGTACCGGGTCGTTAATATCCCACAGGGGCTGGTCGCCCCGAGGCAATGCGCAGGCGGTATCGGAGGGCCGGCGACGAAGCGGTTTCGGTGTCCGGAGGGGAAGTCACTTGTCGAAATCATCGGAACTGGACAGCAGGCGGTCGCGCCCCCGTCGGTTTGGAGGAGTAGGGACGGTAAACTCGCCGAGGGGCGGTGTTGGGACGAGGACGGCGAGCCGGCGACCGTTGACTGCCTGATGCTCTATCGGAGTATCGCTGAGGTTGCAGCCCGGTTCGGATACGGCGGGACCATCGATTTCCCCGCTCGCGCTCGCCCGGCACGGAATCAGCGGAAGTCGGAGGAGTCGCGGCCGGATTGGGACGTCGGAGCCTGCGACCGTCCGACGGATGCGATTTCCCGACAGGCCAGGAGTTACGTGGCGTCGATTCCGCCGGCCGTATCGGGGTGCGGTGGTGGCGTGCAAACGTACAAGGTGGCGCACGCGCTCGTGGCCGGATTCGACATGACGCCAGCCGAGGCGCTGCCGCTGCTCCTCGAGTACAACCTGCGATGCCTACCGCCCTGGACCGAGGAAGAACTCCTCCGGCGTCTGGAGTACGCCAACCAGACCGACGTTCCTCGCGGCTACCTGGGGGCGAAGCCGACCGACACCGTTACCATCGACGTCGCCCCCGGCGACAATGAGATTCGTATCGGCGTGGGCTGCAGGACCGGGGCGGGGTCTGTCGTCCTGCTCGAGCCCTGCCTGTGGTCGGCCCTGTACCGCTTGAAAAAACAAACCTTTCTCGTCCCCGAGCTAGACGGCATCGACTGGGAGGGCAAGTCGGTCACCGTCGTACCTGCCTCGAACATCCGGACGAACGCGAGGCAGGTCTGGGGGGAGTACCACCTGGCCCGTCTCCTGCGCGAACGCGGGGCGGCGGTTCGTTCGACCCGGCTGCCCTACCAGCACCGCCTGAGGACGCTGGACGACCTTGGGGACGAGTCGCTGCTGCTGGAGTCCTTTGAAGTGCCCGAGACGGTCCTGGGGGCCAAATTGGTGGCCAGGGAGGCCAACGCACTGGCCCGCGAGTCCGACCCGGTCCGAAAGAAGTTGCCGCGGCAGTCCAAGCCCAAGTTCAGGCCCAAACTCGAGGTGGCCGTCCGATATTTGCGTGAGACCGGCCAGGACGGCCTGACCAAGGCCGTGATTGCCTGGGGGGCCGAGAACGGGATTGGCCGCCAGACGATGGCCAAGGCGGTCCGGTTCTACCGAGAAAATCCAGCGGACCAAACGGAGGACGGGGCGTGCCAAAACGCAAGCGAAAGCGAATGAAGGAGAGCGTCCGGGACGCGGCGGTGGATGCCGACCGGATTGCCGAGTTGGCCGCCGCGCTCGGCCTCGAACTCCGTATTAGTCGGGTTGAGGTCAAGGGCGTCTACCGCGAGACGGCCCACTGGACCTTCCGGCTGTCGGGAAAAATCGTCTTGAACTACTGGCCCGGCACCGGACTCTGGACCAATCCGTTAACGAAAGAGCGAGGAAACACCGAGTCGCCCCACCAGGCGTTGGCCCGCGCCGCGATGGCGGTCGGACTTTCGCTACACGATGTCGTGGACCGAATCTCTCACTTCGACTCCATTCGGGAGGAATAAGCATGTGCCAGCAGTGCAGTACTGAGGCGGTCGATTACGGCGAGTTCATCCCGGGCTGGTCGCTGGTACGCGCCACGAAGGACTACCGCAACGTCAAGCGGGGGGACTGGGGTCTGACTGCCGGTGGCGACCCGGAGTGCTGGTGGCCCTCGGAATTCGTCCCGCTGAAAGACCCGATGTTTGGGCTGACTTCGGATGAGATGGACCGGACGGATTGGCTCGGCGACGAGATTTGCGACCGGTTCTGGGAGGTGACTGAGAAAGTTCAGGGAAAACTCTTTCTTGACCCGCTTGCCGGGCACGACCTGGTGCAAGATGCCAAGACCGCCGGGTTCGACCGGCGACAGCATTTCTTGACGGACTGGCTCGTCCACAAGATGGCCCTACTGATTGAAGAGCGAATCGTCTTCCACAATTCCGTCGAACTCCAACTCGAGCCGCCCTGTTAGTATTCGTAGTGGGGTTTGCTCATAGAGGCCAGCCCGAGGTCACGCGATAACGCAGCGTATCTCAGTTCGCACGCGACCGGCGGAATCGGAACGGCGGCGGTCGCAATTGGACCAGTGGTGTAGCGGTAGCACGCGCCCGACTAGGGCGGAGGCGTACGTTCGACCCGTACCTGGTCCTTGATAGCCGGTAGTTTAAGCGAAAAACATCCGCGGGCCAATCGCGGAAGACGCTGGGCTCGACGCCTGGCCCGGCTGTACACAGGAGCGAACCCATGCAACAGAAACCGCGCCACCCGCCCGAGGTAAAGTCGATGGACGAGGCCTGGGCCGCACTCCGTCTCTGGGGCAAGACGGCGGGCCGCAAGTACGAGGTCACGAACCGTCCCATCAACCGCGTCATCCTGACCGACGGGACGCGCCAGGTCATGGCCGAGGAAGAAGACTCGCCGGACTACCCCCACGAGACCCTCATTTTTGAGGCCATCGCCATTTGGGGCGGCCAGGCCGGGCGGGGGAAGTTGCGCAAGGAGTTCATTGCCTACGTCAAGGACGCCCCTAAGGGCGATTTGGCGGGGACGGACCACCCAGGCATGAGTCTGAGGTGGTGGGGGAAGGACTTGAAGGTCGTTCTGGAGGCCGCCGACGAGGACGAAGCGAAAGAAAAGATTACTTCCCTGTTCAAACAAAAGGCCCGGCTTACCATCCAGATTGTCCAGACGAGGTAGGCGAATGGAACTGGTAATCTATCTGCTGCTGGAACTCCGCGTGGACGTCCCGAAGGCCGTGCTGACCGACCCGGTGTTCCAGTATCGCCTCAGAAAAATCCTGGTCGAACACGAGTGCGTGGCTCCGGAAACTGCGGATAAGTATTGGACCTACGTCAACTGGAACGCCTATCTGCGGGAGTACCACGAAAGCCGCACGCTCCCGTCCATCCAGCTGCTATACGGGTTGGGCGTTAACTCCGCGCAGGAGTCGGGCGAGCTGTGGGGCCGGATTCAGTTTGCTCAGGCGGCGCGCGAACAGTTCCAGCTGGCCGTCACGGGCCTCCCCCGCCCGCTCCGGCCCGGCCAGGAGTTCCAAGAAGACTTCGACCGGCGGATTCAAATCTGGTCCCTGGTCCGCGAAGCGAGCTACTACCGGTTCGGCCGTTACGATATGATGGAGGCCCGCCGCGACCTGGGGAAACTTCAAGGACTCGTCGGGGACAGGCTGAGGGACCGAAACCTCGGCCCGATTATCCCGGATTGGTACTGGAGGATGATAAACTGAATGCTCAACAATAGGGTCGAAACCTATGTCGGCTGCATGAGTGTCGCAATTGTGTGCGTCCTGGTCGCTTGCCTGCTAATCGGCGGGTGCCTGGTCGAGAGCTCGAACCAGCAGTGGCACGCCGGTGTTGTCCTGGAGAAGTACATTAAGCGCTCGGGGGGCGGGGACGCATTCTTCGTGGTCGTGCGGACCGAGTCGGGCCGGAATGAAGTTTTTTCCATCCGCGACCGCCTCTGGTGGTGGCAGTTCGGTTCGGCCGACCTGTACGCCAGCCTGAACGCGGGCCAGCGCGTCAAGGTGAAGACGATTGGCTACCGGGTTCAGTTCATGAGCTGGTTCCCGAATGCGGTCGAAATCCTACCCAACACCGAACCAGCACGTTAGCATGTTGGGGCATGTAGCTCAATGGTAGAGCGCTCGGTTGTGGGCCGAGCGGTTCCGGTTCAACTCCGGACGTGCCCCTTGGGGCGGCGACAACGACCGCGTCGGAAGCGATTAGGGACTACGGGCATTAACCAGCCCTCCGCGCCACGGCATCCCGGGTGGTCACCGGTCCTGTGGCGTCCGACTTCTGCCCCAAACTCCCCGGCCCGGTTGCAGTGGACGCGAAGGGCTGGGGAGTCGAATCAAAAGGAGATTATTGTGGCCGGAATGGATTCCTCCGCCTGGAAGACTCTCTCCCGGCTCCTGCGGGCGTTATTCGCCGAGGACGGCGGCGCCTGCCGGGTAGTGGACACCTTCGTCGAGTTCAAGACCTTTCTTCAGGACAACAACCTCGCCCCGGCCTGGCTCCTGGATGCCGACGAAGAAGTGGTCCGGGATAAGAGATTGGTGCCTATCCGCATTGTCTGGGACCAGGTTGGCGACCACCTGTTGTCGTGCGAACTCAAGTACGACCAGCGGAATGGCAAGTGGGTCGAATACCGACTCGTCTTGACGATGACAGAGTCAGGCGGGTCCGTGAGGTCCGGTTTCAGCTGGGTCGTCGGGAAGGAGCGGTAGGAATAGAACGGTTTGCCAGCTCGAGATGGCAACTGAAGTACGTCCTTGTGGTTCGAGTCCCCGCCCCGGCATTCACCACCAAAACTTTAGGAAAGTATATGAGTGAAGTCGAATTAACGGCCGCGCAAATGCTGCGGTTCTGGTCCAAGATTACCCACAACCAGACCTCGGGCTGCTGGGTCTGGGGCGGGAAGCTGAAGCGGAATAATGGTAGGGGCCGCAGCGACCCAAGATTCAGCATCCACAAGCGCGAGTATTCGGCCAGGAGTCTGTCGCACCGAATCTGCATCGGCGAGCCGGTCGGCCCAATCAGCATGACCTGCGGGAATCCGGTGTGCGTCTGCCCTGCGCATATGAAGTCGGACGGCACCGCCGGTCCGCGTAAGGTCCGAATTGATGGTACGGGCAAGCGAAAGTCATTCACGGCCGCTGAGGCCCGCCGCATCCTGAAGCTACACGAGGCCGGTAAGTCTACGGTGGAGATTGCGGAGAGAATCGGGGTCGGACAGCCGGTCGTGTGCTATGTCGTCAAGTTGGGCGGGATGTGCCGCAGCGGGGAGTTGTCGGGCAAGAAGAAGTGATTGCTCAATAAGAGGTTTTTCTTTATGGACCCCTGCACTGGCCTGACTATCGTGGTCGTGGTCTTCATCATCTTCGGCTTCCTCCACGACATGCTTCTCATCTACCTCCGCTACTGCGACCGGAAGGACAAGTCATGACCCTGTACATCCTCGAGTGGTGGAACGGCTACGCGTTCGCCGACCGGGACATTTTCTGGCTGGGGGCTTACTCGAGCCCGGAAAAGCGCACCGAGGCCAGGCTCCGGTACGAGACCCACAAGGACGAGTGGCCGTTCAACGGACTGAAGCAGGGCGAATTCGTTATGCGGGAAGCAGTGTTGGACCGGGACGGGCTGTTTGCGGAGGAGAAGGAATGAGTAAGACCCAAAAGGCCAATCTGACGGCCGAACAACGCATCAAGCGAGAACTCATCCTGCAGGTCCAGGCGGGCTGTACATCGCCCGAGGACGGTCCACTGTTTACCGGCGCGCCGGTCATGGAGACGGCCGACCAGATTGACGAGGCGTGGGACCAGCTGGCAGAGGAGGGCTTTTATTCAGACTGGTTCCACGACGCGATGAGTGACTTCCGCGACGGCGAATTCAGGACGGGACTTCCGAGTCAGTCGGACCGGAACTACGAGGCCGAGGAGGTCGGCGCGGCCCTTCAGGACGGAACTTTTGTCGGCTGGACTTTTTGGTTCGGGGGCGGCAAGCACAGCAACCCCGAGGAGATTGAGTGGATGAGCGAGGCCTACGACCTGGAGGTTTCCCAAAAGGAAAAGATGGTCGTCGTCCGAACTTTTACCCGCAAGGACAACGGCGAGACCTCGGAGGTGGCGGATGCCAACCAGTAAGGTCTACGTCCTGGTAGCAGTCCAGGGGCAAGACCCGCCCGAGGCGACCGTACTGGGCGTGTTCTCGACCCCGGAGCGCGCCCAGGCCCGTCAGCAGGAGATTGATACGACCTACGAGGCGTACCGCGTCCGGGTGAGTGAAGCGGGTCGCGCGGTCGCCGCGGTGATGCAGCCCTGGCTCGATGCAGTACAGGTCAAGTATTGGGGCAGGCCGGTGCCGACCGGTTATGGTGACCGCATAAACTGGGTCGGGTTCGTCTTGAAGAATTCCTGGGCCAATTCGCATGTCGCGACCGACAGGGCGTATCGGGAAGGATTTTTCAAAATGGCGGCGGAGGGCGCGTATGATGGCCCGCCCCCGCCCGAACTCCCCGACCTGATTCCGCCGCACGACGGGCCAACATTCCACGCTTTCGAGATGTCCATCCAGGAGGCCGACCTTGACGGCTAAGGAGGAAGTCGTCCACTGGAAGGCCCGCGCACTCCGGGCCGAGAAAGAGTTGGACGAAATCCAACGACAACTTCGCCTTCAGTCCTGTCCGCACCAGTGCGAATACGAACGCTGCGGATGTTGCGCGGCCTCGGCCTCCGAGTTGGTGGCGGGCCGGATGATGGCGGAGGGCAATTCGCATGAATGAAGTGAGTCAGTTTGCGTTCCCCATCGGCCCGGACAGCAGCCCGGGGATGACCTACCGCGAGTGGTTGGCCGGCATCATCATGGCCGGGCTGGCCGGAAAGGGCGGCGCGAGGGAGGCCGTCGAGCGGGCCGACTGGCTAATCGCCGAACTCAACCGTACGTCCAAGGAGAAGAAATGACTTCGACCATCGACCAAGTTGACCAGACCGAGGCAAAAAACTCAACGCACAAGGCCGAGGTCGTGGAGGTAAACTTCCGGAAGCACGAGAACGCGGACTCTCTTTCAGTTACCGAGGTCTTCGGGGGCTACACGTACGTCGGCAGGAACGAGGACTGGGCCGGAGTCCGGAAGGGCATTTTTATTTTGCCGGACAGCCTGGTTGACATCCTCCGGCCCGAATTCGCCTTCCTGGCCGACTCCGCCAATTCGGAGGGGTACGCGAGGATTAAGGCCAGGCGGCTTCGCGGGGTCGTCAGTTACGGCCTAATGATTCCCGCCCCGGACGACGCGCGGGTCGGGGAGGACTGGTCCGACCGGCTCGGAATTTTGCACTACAACCCGCCGGAAAAACACGAGCAGGACCGCAGCAACAAACTAGGGCTTGGGGCTGAAGATTCGTCCGGCCCAGACGTGGTCGCCTACAAGTACGACCTCGAGGCCTTCCTGCGGCATCACCACGGGTTCGTTGCGGGCGAACCGGTCTACTGCCACGAGAAGGCGGACGGCACGTCGTTCCGGGCCGTCTTCTGGGGCGACCGCATGCACTGCGGGAGCCGGACGAACTGGAAGAAGCGGTTCCCCACCTTCGACCACGTCACGGTTGACGGGCTTGTCGCCCGGGGTGTGCCGCCGGAGAAGGCCCAGGAGATTGCCGAGCGAGTCCGCTCCAAGCCGGCACAGAAGAATGTCTACTGGGACGCGCTCGAACGCAACCCCGTCGTCGAACAGTTCTGCCGGGAACACCCGGGCGTGGTCGTCTACGGCGAGGTGGCCGGCAACACCAACTGCATCAAGTACGGATTCCCGGAGGGGAACCGCCTGCTCGTGTTCGACCTGCTTCGGGACGGCCGCTGGGTGGATGCGGAAGAGGCCCGGGCCTGGACGGACGACTACGACTCGTTCCCGTGGGTGCCGTGCCTGAAGGAAGACGGGGCGGCCACCGAGGACGGCAGACTACTCCAGGCCATTCCCTATAGCCTCGACCTCGTGAAGCGACTCGCGGAGGGGCCGACGACCATCAAGGAGGCCAAGGCCGGAGTGATTCGTGAGGGCTGCGTCGTGCGGCCGAAGTCGGAGCGTACAGAGGGTCGGGGCTGGCGGCTTTGCCTGAAGTGCATCAATCCCACCTTCCTGGAAAAGTACCGGTAATCGCCGCGACTGAGTTCTCAGGTGTATCTCTCCCGCAACCTTCTCAGGAGCGGCGAGATGCACCACGACAAAATCTTCACCAAAGAGTTGCTGGAAGAGGAGTTCGTCCGCAACGGGCTAAACAAGACGGAAATCGCCAGGAAGTACAAGGCGTGCCCGCAGACGGTTTTGAAGTATTTGCGAAAGCATTGCGTGGTCCGCGCAGCGGCCCGCTCGCGGCGAACAGAAGACATGACGGGCCGCACATATGGCAGGCTAACGGTACTCGAATACTCGGGCGTCGATGCCCATCACAAGGCGCAATGGCTGTGCGCCTGCGAGTGCGGCAATCAAAAGGTGGTCAACGCCGCCTCCTTGAAGC
The DNA here is from genome assembly GCA_034509265.1 of Microcambeva bendego. Taxonomy (NCBI): domain Eukaryota; kingdom Metazoa; phylum Chordata; class Actinopteri; order Siluriformes; family Trichomycteridae; genus Microcambeva; species Microcambeva bendego. The sequence goes on along the minus strand of JAYDZG010416493.1, from coordinate 7,480 downwards.
GGTGCCTGGCGACTTCGTGTGGCTGCTTCAGGGCGGAGATGCGCCACAAGGGATACCAAGATATTTCCGTTAGTTACTGGCGAAGGGTGGCCGAAAGCGCAGAAGCCAGAGGCCTAGATTTTGATATTACGCCAGAATATGTTTGGGATATTTACGAGTCCCAGGGCCGTAAGTGTGCGTATACTGGAATTCCAGTGTTCTTTTGCCGTGACTACAACAAGGTCCACCTATTCTCGGCATCTATCGACCGGCGAGACAGCTTTGAAGGTTACGTGCACGGCAATATCCAGATAGTCCATAAAATCGTAAATCGATGCAAGGCGTGGTATCCAGAAAACGAGTTTCTCGCCATGTGCAACATGATTGCTCGTCATCGCCCAATGAGCAGCGAGGATTGTGATGCAAATTTCAATCGAGTCATTTGCAACAAGCCTGCATCGAGGGATATTGACGCACCGATTCCGGGCGACCGGTCTAAACCCGCTTGCCCAGGGCAGCCCTGATGGCGACGTTTGCACTCTTCGCGGAACTGGTCCTCATCCTCAAACTGACCGCCGCGGCAATCGTCCTGTGGCACGAGAACGGCAAACTCAAACAGGAGATTACCGGTCTCCGCGTGGAAATCAGAACCCTCAACGAATCCGTCCTCCTCGAGCGCAGGCTCAATGGCGGCGGCTACAACCGGGAAGGAATCGCATGAGCGAGTTTATCGAAGTCAACTCCCCGCACGAACTGTTCACGCCAATCGAGTTCGAGCCTGGGGTAAAGTGCGTAATCCCTTTCGTCAACCCCTCTACTCCTGAGGGCGACTTCGTCTTCGTCCCTCGCAACCCCGACCTGATTGTGGCCGGGGCTCAGGAGGAGGTTCAGGTCGAGCGGTGGGCCAGGGTGGACCGTCAGGCCGTTCGATTACTGGAGGCGGTGCGGGGGCAGCGGTCGCCGGCTGAGGACGCCGACTTCATCTCCGCAATGCAAGTCGGGGCCGGCCTGGTGCGGGTTTGCCGGGTCGGGGCGTACCGCGTCTACGTCCGTGACGGCAATTGCGTCATGCCCTACTGCGGCGGCTCGATTGCCGCCATCGCCTCCGACGGCGGCTACTCGCTGGACTGGGAGTTCGGGCTCGCGATTCTGAATCGGCACTCGCTGGCGTTCGAGTTAATCGAAGAGGGGAGCTCGCCGGAATGAGCCAGAGGGAAGTCGTCGTCCGCCCGGTCGAGAATTTGTACCAACTGTTCCAGCACCAGTACATGCCGCCCAACAAGGACTGGTGTGTGGAACTCCTGCGGGAGCGGCCGGACTACTACCCGGACCATTACGTGGAAGACGCCTGGGTGGGATACGTCCTTCGACCTTCTCTTTCCCATTTGGTCGTGCCGAAAATCCCCATCGAACTGGAGGTCGCCGCCCAGTCGCAGGAGGAGTGCGAGCCGGCCCTGGTCGCGCACCTAAACGAGATGACGGGGCAGTTCGTGAGTCACATGTATGCAACGACTCACTCCTGCTTCAATGCGAACGACTCAGAGGACATGGAGAAATTGTCTGGCGGGCAGGCCGTGTTGAGGGCGGAGTGGGAGATGTACAACATCCTGGCCCGCGAGGGTGCCTGCGTTATGATTAGCTCAGAAACGCCCGCCATCACCAGCAACGGCGACGGCAAACTCATTGTGACCTGGCATGTCGGGTTCGCGATTCTGGATTCGTCGGGGTTCGCCTGCCAGTTCGATTCCAGGAGGTCTTCGGAATGAAAGTCGTTCGGCCCGGCCAACTGCCCGGCCAGACCTTGGAAGGGGAATGCATTCACTGTCGGTGCCAAATCGAGTGCGCCCCGGAGGAGACGCGAGTCTCGGAAGAGCACTCGACTTCCGATAGGTACATCAAGTGTCCGACCCAGGGGTGCGACCAGCTCATCTGGGTCAAGCCCAAGCGGCACCACCGGCTCCCGCACGAGCCTTGCGGTTTGGGACGTGACCTTTAAGAGGTAAGTATGAACGAAATCGAGAATACTTCCAGGACAAACTCTTTTTTCGTGCCCGAATCGGCAATCAAGGACGAGGACGGCCAGCCCGTGGAGCTCGCGGCCCACATGAATCCGCCCATCCGCGCCAACCGCCTGGGCATCAGCCGGAACTCCGTTTGCCCGTGCGGGTCGGGCCGCAAGTTCAAGAAGTGTTGCCTCCCGCGGAAGGAGTAGAGATGTTCCAGCAAATGCACCCGCGAATGCTTTACGCAATCAACCGGTTCCAGGACGCCTCCAAGCAGGGGGTCGTTCGTCCGCGGACCGCGACCCGCGCCTGGCAGTTGTTGCGCGCGGTCGAGGTCTGGGCTCCTGACTCGCTCCACTGGATGGACGTGCGCAGCCTGGAGATTACCGGGGCGATGGGGAATGTCGTTCTTACTTTCGACCACCAGAGCGGCTACCTGCAGGTCGAGATTCCCCCGTCCGGGCCGGCCCTCTGGTACGGCAGTCTCCACTCCTTCGATACGTCATGGACGGCCGAATTCGAGGTGCCGACCCTGCCGGATGTCGCCAAGACCTATCTGCGCAAGATGACGGCGGAGGTGCCCGGTGAGTGAGACCTGGGGCGAGTACATTGAGCGGATTTCGGACGGGCCGGAGCGGTGCGTGAACGAGTGGACCGCCCGGCAGGCCGTTCTCCTGGAAAAGACCTTTCGGAATACCCTCCAGGCGGACTTCCTCGAACCAGTGTCCTACGTCATGGAAGGGGATGAAATCCTCTTCTGTTCATTGGATACCGCGCAGGACCACGTCGAGGTCGAATTCCACCCAGAGTCGCAGAATGGGGCGGTCCATCTGTCGTGGTTCGGCAGGTCGTGGGAAAACGGCGAGCACTGGGGTGAAGACTGCCCGACTGGGGAGATGATTCCGGAAAAGGCCGGCGAGATGTTTCGGCGAATTCTAGCGGCCAATCTCGGCCGTTAGTATCAGTAGATAGTCGGTCAGGGTTGGGAATCTAACCCGTTCGGACAAAGTGCCGAGGCCGGCCTCCATTGATGCCAGCGAGTAGCCGGGTCAGCCGGCGGCAGACACTGCTGTCAACTCCGGGCTAGCCCGGAGTTGACTGGGGGTGCAACTCCCTCCTCGTTGGCCTGTTCTTGGGAGACTCTGGCCTGGTGCAAATCCAGGAGTCTCCATCGGGGTAATGATGTGGTCCAATTCCTGAGTCAGATGTGGGATACGGCGAACATGCAGGGATACGCGGGTCGGGGCTGGTATTTCTGGGATGAGGCCGAGTGCGACTGCTACGGCCCGTACGACAATCGAGAAGAGGCCCAAAAGAAGTCTTCCTTGTACTACTGCGAGTTAAACGGATGAAGCTGATTATCGATGCCTACAACCCCGGGCGGACGTTCGACCTCGACGAATTTTTGCGGGAGTTGCGGCGGGTTCTGCTCGAAGCACGGGAGGGGCTGGAACCCGCCTTACAGGAATGACTCAGGCCGAAGCCGCCCGGGAGTACGAGCGACTCCTTCGCCTCATCCATGTCTTGTCCGACGACAAGCTGGACGGCCCCGAACACGAGGCGTTGTGCGACGAGATGGACTGGCCGTGGTATCGGATGAGCAAGGCCGACCAGGGCAGGATGCGTCAACTTTCGGCCGACCTGAACCGGGAGCGATACGGTGCGATTGGGGGACCGGATGGACAATAGTGCGTTAGCTCAGGTCGCCGGCCCTGTTCTACTCGAACTGATGCGGAGGAAGTTCGCGCGGGACGGGATTGAGTTTTCTTCCCCCGCCGCCCTGGACGACCGGGGTATTGCCGATTACGCCTGTTGGCTCAAGGGCGACCTGACGATTGTGTTGTTCGTCGAGTACCGCGGACTTACCTACGATGTCAGCCTGGATTTGGCGGTGCCGCCAGCATTTCGATTGGATAAGGTTGACCTGCTTCGAGAACTGGAGCGATTCTGCTAGTGACTTAGCGACTTGGCCGGGTGGCGGAATGGTAGACGCACCCCGATTCAAAGGGGAAGCTGGCGGGAGGCCGTCCGGACGGTTCCGCCTGGCGTATGGGTTCGAGTCCCGTCCCGGCTACTGGAGATTGACGTGAATTTGAACGAACTCCTCTCTCAATTCGTCACGCATTCGGTTCCGTACCTAGACCGCGACATGAGGGCAACTTTTGAGCGTGCCGGACTTGCGTTCCCCGGGTGGGCGGCTGGCATATTCAAGTGCTATTTTCGCGTCGCAGAACACAGCGGGCCGCGACTCTGGGCCAGGGCGACCCTGGTAGTCAGCGGTGAGCGGTGGAGTGTCCTAGCCGACCTGCTCGTGCCAATCAAGGGGCGGATTACCCGCAAATACCTGGACCAGTGCGAGCGCGAAATCAAGGCGAGGTGTGAGTTGTTGGCATGAAAAATGAGATTTTCTTTTGGGCCAACATGCTTTTACAGGCCTGCCTCATACTCGTTAGTATTTGCGTCATCCGGGCCGACCTCCCCGACCCGCGCATGGCCTACTTCGCCGAACTCGTTCTGCTATTCCAGACCTGGTTTGGGCTGGATGAACTCATTCGGTGGCGGGTACGGCGGCAGGGCTGGAGAGTTTTAAATGGACGATAGGATGGCTCTCTGGGTTGCCCGCAGCCTACTCGCCCTGTTCATCCTGCTATTCCTCTACCTCGCCTGGTGCGACCTCATGCAATCCGGCTATGTGGCGTTTGTGCGCGACCTGGTGGTGCTAGCCCTAATCGTGGGGCCGGCATTTGTCCCAGGGAGAAAAGTCTGATGGCGATTCGCATTTTCAAGCTCGGCAGCCTCGAACGCCGTATCATCCCATCGCCCGACATTCTCCAGAAGTTGAAGGACTTACTGGATTCGTGGGACGGCGAGTCCGACCTGAACCTCATCTAGGGGCCGGACATCGAGGTCATTACCGTTGAGGTTGACGGTCCGCTCAACGCGAAGGTTGTGTCCGTCGAACCGGTCTGGCAGGGGGCCGCTCCCTCCCCAGGAGGAAAACTGATGGTTATTCGCCTGTTCAAGGTCGGCGAGCGGTCCTTCGACAACATCAGTGACCCCATTGGCGAACTCCAGGCCGTATTGGACAAGTGGGATGGCGTCTCGGACCTTAACCTCGCCTGGTCCGACGACATCAAGGTTGAAATCATTCAGGACCCGGCCCCGTCCGCCTACGAGAAACTGATTCAGTTAACCAAGACCGACCTATCAACGCCCTTCCGATTGCGCGAGACGTTCGCGGTGGACGGGCGGAAGGTGGCTGACTGACCCAGAAAAGGATTTGTCCATGACTTACTCAATGGATTTCTTGTCCGAGTTATTCGGGGTCATCGACCAGTACCAGCTGCACGCCGACCTCTTCACCCGGGCCGGACCCAAATGGGGGTCGGCGGAGCCGTACAACACACCCGCCTCATTCTTCCTGAAGCCGGGCGACGTCCTGGCCTGGGGCGGGGCGGACGTGGAGGAGGTGACTCCGGAGACCCTGCCCGTACTTCGCGCCGCCTGCGAAGACCTGGAGGCTATCGGCAGCGGCAATGCATTCGTTTACGGGTCGATGTTGTTCGTCTGCCGCGTCAATAATAGTCGTCCTCAGCACGCGGTTTATCCCGCCGATGACCCAGCCATCTGGTCCCTGCTGGACGCCTGCGGCCCGGAGCGTGAGGTCGGCCTGGGCAATCAGTATTCGCAACCGAGCCAGGGCGGACCGGAGTGGGAGCGGAAGAAGAAGTTCCTTCCGTCCGCCGAACGGAAGGCTGACTAATAACGATTCGCACCCGAGCCTCTTTCCCCCTAATCCATCTTAGTGATGGACAATACTTTGCACCGACTGACTCTGGTGGCCATGTACGTCGAATACAACACGAACAACAGCGGCGGCCGCTGGTGGCTGACCGACGAACACTGGCTGGCCCTGGAGCGGGCCGGTTGGCGCAACGGCGAACTTGCGCGCGGCGCGGTCCGGGAGGGGTTGACCCTGGAGGAAGCGATTGCCGAGTTCGAGTCGGTGACCGGCCTGAACGCATCCGACCCGGGATGCAGGTGTTGCGGTCGGCCGCACAACTTCACGGCATATGACCGCAACGGCAAGTATGTCGGGAGTGGGCCGGATGTCGTCTATGAGGATGAGGATGAGGATGAGGATTGACCCGGAACTGGGCGAATACTGGGCCGACCAGGAGTCGCGTGACGAGGCAGGTCGCGACCAGCTGGACCCGGCGGAGATTCGCTGTTTACACAATCGAGTAAGCCGGCTCCTTGAGTTCGACGACCTCATTCGGATGCATGGCCGGTTCTCCAGTGAGGTTAGTGATTTCGCCCAGAAGCACTCGGATAATTTCTCCATCCAGTGGTTGTACGGCCTAATCGAGTCGGACCGGCAATTGCTCACGGCCCGGCTTCGCCAGAGAGACGTGGTGAGGTGGTTTTCGTTATTGATGTGCGTAGCCATCCCGGTCGCGGTCGGCATTGTCTCGTTCGTTGTCTGGCTAGTTCGGGGGTAGTCCGCGTGGCCAAAGCGGTGTCGGTATTTTTTCCACTTCTTCCTGCGTTCTCCGACGAAAAACTTTCCCCAGAAGGTGCGGAGCAGTTGGTACGGATGGCGAAAGATGAAACGGTGTCGGCCCAGGGCAAGGACCTGCCGTTGGCGGACAGGGACGTCCTACTGAATGCAGCTAGGGCGAGACGGGAAGTGGTTCATGCAAATGACAGCTGAATACCTCCAGTGTGCCCAACTCCTATTGGAGCAACATCGCCTCGTTCTGGAGGACGATGACCCGGACGACCAGATTGAAGTCCTAGAAGAACGGTTCATTATCCTCTGGGACCGTCTGGACGACGACCAGCACAAGAGCCTGAACGGACTTTCTTCTGACCTGGCCTGGCTCCGGCGTGGCGGCCAGAACCCGCCGATGGGTCGTAAGCCTGAAGACGTTTCCAAGGAAGATGGGTTCGCCCTGGTCGAGTCGGAGCGGGTCGGCGACTGGCACTCGCACCTGCATGCCATCCGCCTCTGCCGGGTAAGATACAGTCCAGGAGAGGTCGCGATGAGGCGGGCGTCGGCATATAGCGAGTTAGGACTCTTTGAGGTCGCCGCTCTATTCCGGGAGTTCGCCGGGAACTGCGGCGAACCAAAGTGGAACTTTGAGGCGAATTATGGCTGACATCAGTGATTTCGAGCGTGTCCGGTGAGTCGGCCCCCGATGGTGGAACTGGTAGACACACGAGGCTTAAGCCCTCGTATCCGAAGGGTGTGCCGGTTCGAGTCCGGCTCGGGGGACTGCGTGGTGGTGGGATTAGTGGCGTCCAGCCTTAAAGAGTGGTCCGTCCGTCGGCTATACGGGTGTGTGCCCCAGGTCACACGACAAGGCTTTTGTCTCATAGAGGCAGAAGATGGCAGCGAGCGACCGAGGGGCAACCTACGCCTCGACGACGTTGTCTTGCGGCTGGTCCGACGGAGCCGGGGAGCGAAAAGCAGCCTTCGCGAGTGCCGGGCAACC
>JAYDZG010401907.1:0-13878 GCA_034509265.1 Microcambeva bendego | reverse complement strand
CGAATCTTCGCAGAATGCTGCCTATGCCGCGGTGCATTGTCTCGATGCAGGTGCGCCGCAAAGAGAAGGAGCGCGAGTCAGCGTCGATCATCTCTGCGTTCGTCAACATTGACCTGGCAAGAGCGGACGAGGCGACGTTCTTGTACATTCGAAATGGCGAGAACGTTTATCGCCTCTCGACGGATATCGATTTCGGCGAAAGTCTTTTTCCCGATCGGGAGAGCTTCGATCCCCAGCGGCCGATGATGGCAAAAATGTTCGCTCGGCGTGTCGACAAGCTGCTCGACCGCGCCGAGTTCGAAGCACTACGTGAGGCCGACGAGGAGCGGATACGCAACAGCAAGAAGTGGCTACGCGATCATCCGCAGTCGACCTGGGACAGGGCAGCAAGGGGTATGCGTGAGTTCGCGAACCCGTTTAGGGACACGGATCGCTTTCGGCCCGATGACTATGAGCCGTTTGAGCCTTCAAGTGTCTACTATGATGATATTGCGGAGGAAATCAGCGATCGCGTGACTCATTTCAACCGGGTAGCCTTGATCGTTCAGGGGCTCTTCGATCGGTCGCCGGTCTTCCTGCCGCATGATATGTCCAAGGTCTGGAAACCAGAGGATTTCCTGCGCGCGGTTGAGCTCGTCTATGACAATTCCGCAGTCTTGCATGATGGAGATGCCCCGGATTTCGAGGCCTACCGTGGGACGTTGAACGCCTCTCTCGAAGAAGGTTCGATCACGATCGGCCAGGAGCGCGCATGGATGGAGCGCGAAGCAAGCCGATACAACGAACGCGGCGAGAGGAGCTATTACCGCGGGTTCAATCCGGTCAAGCTTCACCGGCCGCATGGGGATCCTGGCCCCGGCTACGTTGCCAAAATCGTGCAGTGGAAGCCGAAGTCTGGCAGCGCGGTCTTCCGCTGGCAGCGGCGTCGCTCCACCGCGCGCCGTTACCGAAGCGATCCGGAGATTCTAAATTGCACGATCGTCGTTCCGGCAAACCGACTTCTCAACGTGAGCGCCTATAGGCCCGGTGACTTTCGACGATTTTACACGGACCCGCGGACTCGGGAAAAATACCTTCAGTGGGCGCCATTTCTGCTAGGCTCCGAAGATTGGCATGCTGGCAAACGAACCAAGTACGATCTCGACTGAAAAGGCAGGCAGGAATGCACCATCAGCGACGGACGATGACTAAACAACTTCGTTTGCTATCACTTGGACTGCTGGAACTGTCGGCCGAGACGGTCGGTGTGATCAGCTTCATCGGGTGCATCGGGCTTTTTGTCGCCATGGTCCTTGGCAACGCGTTGACCAGAACCATGGAGGCCTACGGCGAACCGATGACGGTGCTGATCTTCAGCGGCATATCACTGCTGTTGCTCTCCTCTGCGGTGTACTTCATCTCGACCATCAATTACGTCCGCGCTCGAAAGAACCTGCTCTTCCGATTGCACGCTTTGATCAGAAAGCGAAGTCTGAGGTCGATCTAACGGGATCCCCGACAGAAGCTCAGGATGACGACGCGTTCCTCGGGCTCAAGGTTGGCGTGCCTGGCGAGCAACCCAGACACCGGCTCAGGCTGGCTCTTCCAGGAGAATCCAGGACGCAGAGTCCACGCGCCTGCAAATTCTCCACTTCCCCCTTGCAGCGGCCACTTCTAGGCTTTCCAGGTGCAACGACCGGAATTGTGCAGGACGGTGTCTTTGGGTGGACGCCTATCCTTTGCTCCTGTCGGCCTTCCCGGTCTGGAAGGCGCACCTCCCCAGCCGAAGGTGGGGGTTAAAACGTCGGCAGCTGGAGGAGGGTTATGTCTCTTGACCCGCTGATCCAGCCGAGCGCCCCGCAGGGCGCGTCTCAACTCGAACACCGCCGCTTCACAGCGGCGGTGTTCGCAGTATCCGCTACCTCCGTAGCCGTGTTGCCGCCGCGCAACGGTCCGGTCGAAAAGATAGCGAGGTCCGGATCTTGTCCAAGGATTCGTCAACAGATTAGGCTTGTCCATCCAAGGATTCGATGAAGAGATGCCGCCCGTTGGTTTTTGGGGTCGGGGGTATCGAATGAAGTGCGGGCGCCGCGTCGTCCGGAACAACGAGCTGCCGGACACGGCCGACGCTCTGGCGTTGTTGTCGCGGTGGCGGGCCGGAGATCCGGGAGCCGGCGAGCTGTTGGCCGAGGCCTTCAATTCATTTCTGGATGCAGTCGCGCGAAAACAGCGCCGCGGACACCTCCAGCAGCAAGACCTCGTTCAAGAAGGCCGGCTCGCTCTCATCCAGGCGCTCCGTCGGTACGACAGTCAATTGACCACGGCGCCGCTGCCGGTCTACGTCGCGAGCTGTGTGCAAGCCAGGATCAAACGATACGTCATGGACTATCTCGGCCCGGTCCGGCCGACAAGCGACGCCGATCGGGCCGCCTTCTATTCCAATCCAGAGCTGCGGCCAACAGCGGTCGAAATGAGCGAGGATCTAGCTTGCCTACCTACCGAGGAAGCTCCCGCAATCCTTGCCGAAGAGCGCCTGGGTCTCATTGAAAAGTGCCTCGCAGCGCTTTCTCCCCGCGAACGCGATGTCGTCGTGCGATCCAAGTTTGCCGAAGAACCGACTTCGCTGGCGGATATTGCACGGGAAAGCGGTCTTAGCAGGCAGACGGTGCATGGCCTTGACCGGCGCGCCATGGACAAGATGCGAACAATGCTTGTGGATGTCATGGGGGTGAATCTCGAATGTCTGGTCTGAGGATATCGATCGCCGTTTTGTCGCTGCTTTTGACCGCTGCCGCGGCGGCAGCCGAGGACGGGCTGACGCAAGCGGCGCAAGTCGCCGACGACGCCATGGCTCACGGGCACGGCGCGACCTGTGATCTTTCCGCCAAGCCAGTCCCGACTGGTGGCTATTATCCTTGCCTCGACATTGCGCCCTACCGGTTTGTTCGTGCTTACAGCAACGGAAGCTGGCGGCTGGACGGCTATCTCGTCGCCGACGGTGAGCCGTTCCGTTTCATGACGTATGACGGGAGATCCGCAACGGTCCTCGTCAAGGGCCCATGGGAGAGCGATCTGCCGCCCAGAGCCACAAAATACGCTGACGACACGTCGGGGCTGTCTTCAGAGCGTTCGCGCCTCGCCGAACCGGAGGGAAGACGAATTGACGCCGAACGCCGATTGCAGGAATTCATCGAGAAATCCAAGAAGTAGGGAATGAAATGCGCCCTCAATCCGCGTGTGGTGAATAGCCCTATTTCAGAAATTGGGAGCAAAGAGTTATGAAGATCGCTTATGGACCTGTTCTCGTTATGGCAATGGCAGGTCTCGGAGCCATGCCGCATGCTGATGCCCAGACCAGGGACAACGCACTTAAGGACCTAGGCAAGATCAACCTGATCGTCGAGGACGTCTCACAAGAGGCTAGCGCCTGTGGAGTGAACGCGCAGAACATCCGCAATGCGTTCTCCTCGAAGCTCACTGGAGGACCGCTGACCCTGGTCGACGATGCCACGGCGAAGAACGATCCTCAGGTCGCCACGATTTACATCAAGGCGAACGTCTTGCCGCTCACTATCGAGAACGTCGTGAATGCGCCGTGCGTGTCACAGGTCGAAGTATCCCTATATTCGCTTCAGAAGGTCCCTCTCGCCGCGACCAAGCGGGAGACTCTCGCTCGCGTGGTGCTCTGGGAAAAGGGAGCAATGTTTGCGAGCGCGAAGGAAATCCATGGCCGGAAAATGTCCGATACCATGAACGAGCTGGCACAAGGGCTCTTGCAGATCTGGTCCGCCGACAATGGCCGGTAGTCAGCCAGGAATGGGGGCGGGGGCGGCCGCCTGTTCCGCGTGCTGACGACTGAATGGTTTGGGATTCTCCTTACGGAGCGCATTTGTCCGCTCGAGGAGCTCGATGGCGCGCGTCGGCTCGAGCTTCTGCAGCAAGTGACCAGCGATCAGCCCACAGAGAGCCGCATCGAACGACGCCGAATGGGGGAAGGCCTTCGTCAGGCCCCTTGCTCGGCTGGTTAGGCCAAGAGCATCGCCAATCCTGGTCAGCTTGAAGCTGGCCGCTTGAGGCATGAGCACTTCGGCCAAGCGCTGGGTGTCACAGGCCGCCGTCGGCTTCCAGTCAGGCAAATCACGCCGCAACGGAACGAGATCGTTCCCGATGCCGTGTCCAAAAATTGGCAGGTCCTCGAGCGACTTCAGTATCTCCGGAGCCGCCTCCTGGATTGTAGGACATCCGTCCAGATCTGATCGGCGGATGCCATGGACGCGCACCGCGTAAGGAGAAATCGGACCCTGGGGGTCAAGCCGCCAGGTCCGGATGAAACCAGTGGGCCGAAGATCGACCATTTTCACAAGGGAGATCTCGATCACGCGCTTTGCCGCGGTCCCGCAACCCTCAGTATCGATGGCCCACCAGTGCGGCGGGATGACCGTTTTCACCTGACACCTGGCCGCGGCGAGCACTCGCCAAACCGTGCCTGGATATCCTCCGCGGTGACTCCGGCGAACTGCTGCACGTCGTCGCCGGCCGAGATCGTCAGGCGAAACAGTGTTCCGTCGATCAGGCGCAGGCCCGGCATCGGCGAGACACGGAATTCAGTGCCGTTGGGCGCCATGCCGATCAGCGCCGGGCCATGGTCGTCGGCATGTCGGGAAAAGCCGATATCGAGCAACTTTTGAAGAGGCGAAATCCCAGTGCGCACCGCAGACGGGGCCATCGGAAGGGAGGCGATCCGGGCTCTCCGGACGTCCGATGCGGGACGGTACGCCGTCTGCGGCAGGCTCTCATCGATCGCGCCTCGCGCCGGCGCCGGTGCCGGCGGCGCGAGCGCAGGCCGCTCGGCCAAGCGGTCAAGCTCAGCGTTGCCCCGCATGTCGAGATATGGCTGGACCCCTCCGTTCCATCGATACACGTAGGCTGAATTCCTTGGCGCGCCACGATCGGGGCTCTCGCGAACAAGGAGGAAGCTTTCGTCCGCAGTGACGAGGAGAACGACCTCCGGGCGGTATCCGGGCATAGCGACTGGAAATTCAAGTTCTTCGCTTCGGATGACGGTCCCGTTCTGCCGGATCCAGCTGGCGACGGTATCCAGCTCACGTGCGGACGAGGGCCGGCCCCGCTCTCCAAGATTGGCAAGCAGTTGGATCGTCGCGAGCGGATCGGGATCTCCGGCCTGGCGCGCCCGGCGTTCATGCTCGGCGAAGCAGGGAAAACCGCGAAATACCGATCGGCCGAGCGCACGGATCATCGCCTGCAGGTAGCCGTCCGTTTGCGCAATGGTCAGCCATCGAACGTCGTTCTCAACGACGACCGGAACGCGTTGCTGGACCGCGAGCGCCGTGGCCGGCTGTTGGGGTTGGACTGGTACCAGAGCTCCACCACGCACCGGCTGTCCGCCGATCGGGGCACGCGGAGGCACTGGGACGAGAGCGTCGTGCGAGACCCCCGCGAAATTTGGGAGTTGCCGGGCGGGCCGAGCTTCGATCATCTGGGGGCGCCGAAACCCGGGATGGTTGTTCCGTGCCCGAGCCTGGCCAGCGATGCGTGCCGCTGCCGCGTCGTCGATCTCATCGTGAACGCCATGGACGGCACCCTGCTCGAACAGGTGTCCAAGCAAAGCGTTGGCGCGGGCAGACCCTTCCGGGCCGAGGTCGATGCCAGCCATCCGGGCTTTGGCTTCCTCGTAATCCATCGCGGCGCCCGGCGCTCGCGGTCCAGCCCCGGCTGTTTCGGGGGCGATCACCTCGGGAGTGGTCCGCTGAGATGCTTCCGCCAGATCACCCTTCGAAAGCGGGATCTCGAGCTCGATGCGAGGCGTTTGCTCGGCGATCGCGGTATCAACCGAATCCTTGGCCGCCGGGTTGAGCGGCCGCCTTCCAGTAACGTCTGGCATGTTCTGTCCTCTGTAAGCTGCTGCCATCCTGCATCGGCGACCAGCAAGCCGCTACGTCTGGCCAACTCTCATCGCGGCGTAGGCAACGACCCCGGCAGCAAGGCCGGCAGGCACGCCGCTGGTCAGGACGATCCAGCTCAGATCGAATAACCTGCGGGTTTCCCAAAGGCTTGGCGCCGAGTAATCGAACCCGAGCGCGATCATGGCGAGGCAAGCAAGTTCAACCCCGTAGGCCATGTAGGTGCCGACGGTGAGCCGCCGGCGCCGAGACAACACAAAGAAGAAAGGGACGCCAACGGTCGCCGAATAGGCCAAGGCGAACAGAAGAAATGGCCGGGACGGATGGATCATCGCGTCAAACGGCAGGCGCATCAGCAGAGCCGGCACAACGCCGCAGGAAATGATTGCGACGGTGGAAGCGGAGAAGACGGCGACAATGGAGCGGGCAAAAGAGATGATGTGCTGCGCGACACGCGCAAGGTCTGCCATAGCCTAAAGGGCTCCGACGCCTTTGAGGATGCCCTGGACGCGATCTCCGAGACTCGCGATGAACAGCCCAATGTCGCTGTCCGGGATAAACTTGAACCACCAGGCGAAAATCGTCGCCACCATGGCGGTGAACGTCACCGACACGACGACCTCACACAGCTTCACGAAGAAGGCGAACGGAGCCATGAAAACCTGTATGGCGCCGATTGCAATCCGCGGTGCAGCGAAATACCAGGGTAGGGGGCCCGTCGTGAGCGCGCGGGGCGGAAGCTCTGCGACGACGACTTCCACAGGGCCGGCGGGGCGCTTCCGCGCCGGTTCAGGGGGCGCGCCGGCGCGGTCGATCACGGGCGCAGAAACTGCCCGGCGCAGCGCACCATTGAAGAGCTGAAGCATGCGAGACCCCCGATACGATCGGACCTCATCGGCCCGATAGGCCTTCACCATGCCCGCCGCCTACAGCCGCCGTCAACAGCACGACGTATTCTAATCCTTGCTGTCCCGGCTTCATTCCTCCAAGATGTTTCGCGGAAAATCGGGGAAATCCTTAATGAGACGGCCCACTCTGCCGGGAGCGGCTCTGTCTGCCTTTCTGGCCCTCTTCGCGAGCGCGGCATCCGCCGCATGCCCAGCGTCCCTGTCACAGGGGACTGACACACCCTTCTATCTCGGCATCGCTCCTTCCGACGGCCCGCTCGAGGTATTCTGCCGGCTTCAGAAATTCCCGGGAAAGCACACCCTCAACGTCCGCTTCCCGACCACCGAGGTACATCGCTCGATCGAACTGACTTTCGGGGGCGAAGGTCGTGAGCTTCCCCCTGAAGTGTTCCGGGACTTCGTCCAGTCCTTGATCCCGGCTGGAAAGGCACCGGCGGTGGACCCGGATGGCATGGCGTTTTCGCGCGTACTCGAGAACGTGGCGCAGGGCGCCGCGACCGAAGCCCCAATCAACAAGGTCGTGCTGTCGATCCCGCCCAACAATCCAGCGGGCGTTGCTTTGGCGATGTGGGAGCCAATGCAGATCCGCGTAAAGCCGATGTATCTCGATGGCATCCCCTTCACCATGACCGTGAACCTGGAGCCGAGCGGCATGCGCTTGATGAGCGAGACGCTCTACAGCGTCCCCGGGCTCATTGTGGGCGGCTGGAGCCAGCGGCTGGCCCTTGGGAACCACTTTGTGCGCACCTGCACGCCCGCGATCCCGATCTGCCAGAACCTGCCTGAGGTGGTGCCGATCCACTTCGCCTACCAGGTTGAGTCCGTCATCATGGTCGCCGAAGGCGAGGATCTGTCGCAGCACGCCGAGCGGATCATGAAGCTACTCGCCGCGAACATGAACGGGCGCGGCCAGCGCACCGGCGATGATCCGAACAACTTCGACCTCGTTCGAGGCGTTGCGAAAATGACCATCCAGGACCTCCCGTTCGAGGTCGCCGTTGACGCGTCATCGAACAAGGTCAAGACAACGAGGCTCGCCATCCGGTGGCGGCAGGTCCAAGGACAGGGGCTCTCATGGCAGGAGCGAACGGCGCAACAGTTTCTGCAGCTGCGCGAGCAATTGAATCGCAACGCATCCGCGATGCGGTAGATTTGGCTCAGAGGCCGATCAGGAAGGAGTTAACTGATGCACAAGACAACCATACTGGCGGTGGCCGCGGCCGCGGCCGCGGCCGCGCTCGCGATCGTCGGTCTGTCCGAGCCAGCCGCCGCCGGCGATGCATGGAATCCGGGCCTGGTGGCAGGGCCCGTCGCCGCGGAGTATTATGGACCGGTGTATTATCGCGAGCGGTACGCCTATCCGTATGCCCCGTACGCTTATGGTGATGGCTATCGAGGCTATCTGTCGGAGGACCGAGGTTACCGGCAGATCCCGTACGGATATTCGCTGGCCTCACCGTCCTATTACGACGAGACCTGCCGGATCGTCCGGGAGCCGACGCCATTCGGCTGGCGGCGCCTGCGGGTGTGCGAGTAAGCCAATCACAGAGGGCCTGGCGCGAGCCGGGCCCTTCCAAGTTCAGCAGCCTTAGAACTCGGCCGGAAGACCGGTGGCCATCGAGAGCAGGACATTCTCGCCATCCGGGCTGGTAAGAGTGACGGCAGACCCATCGATTTCGATTGCCCAACACGCCGATTCAGAGTCGCCCTGGTAGCTAAAGCATACCTTGTTGTCGACCAGACCCCAACGGCCGGTCTGGACGGTGTCGCCGAGCTTCGTCTTGACAGTGCCGTCCGGCAGGTACGCATCGACTAGCGGCTTGCCGTCATACATGCCTGTCACGGAGTTGCCGATGAGCTTCGCCCAGGCGGCGCTGCCAGTGAGTTTTGCGTTGTCCTGCGGCTGATCGACGAAAGCAGGCAGAGGCTCGGCCTTTGCTTTCTTGGACTTCTTCATCGGCTTGAGCGGTGTGGCTGTGACGATCGGCTTCTTGGCACGCTTGGCTTTTGCCTTTTTGGGCGCCGGAGCGGGCTTGGCCGCGGCCCCACGCTTGACGGCCGGAGCGGTCGTCGCCGGCTTCGCAGCTTCCTTGGTGGGCGCGAGGAGGGCGTCGGCAGCCGGCGTGTCGGCGAGCTGCAGGTCGGTGTTCCCCGGGATCGCCGCTTGGGCGTGGGCCCGGTCGAAAGCAACGGGGACAACAAGAGCTGCCGAAAGGACGACGGCGAGAATTCTGGACTTCACAGCGAAGCTCCTTGCAAAACTCTGGTACGAGATTGCATCGACTGAAAATCATCAATCAGGGGAGGTCAACGTGAACCTGGGCTGTGTCTCTCGGATAACGGGGAAAAGCCAAGGACTCGTATAAAATGGCTCAGAATGCCTGGTGTTTCCGATCCAGGGAGAACAAGGCCGCGTAAATCGCTGCAATAAGCACGGCCGCGATCGCCGCCTTCAGCGGCCTGGCGGGAATGGCTACGATCATCGGGATGTACCCGCATATTGCAGCCGTAAAGTAGGGCATTATGGTGCTCCCTGCCTCTCGATTGCCAAGGGCGACCGGCATCCCCAGTAGCGCGCGGGGCGGCCTACCTAGCGGACCCGGCCTGCGGGAGCAGGCTCCCGACACCAGACAGGCAAGGTATCCGCGCCGATGAGGCCCCAGGCCTCCGGAGCTTCAAGAGCCTCGGAGTTTGCATTCTTGAGGCTGTCCTCGAGATCGGACGTCTCCACCTCGGTCGCGGTCGCCAGACCCATATGGTCGACGTCGACATGAATGAGGCTTGCGGTCTCGGTGTCGAAAACGAAGCGGGTCATGCGCTCCCGCTCGGTGCCGTTCTCGGAGAAGATGTGCCCCCAACCATTGCCCGAGTCAGGGTCGGCGATGACATAGCGCGGCATTCTCGTTCTCCCGTGAATCTGATGACAAATCTCTCTCGCCCAAAAGAAAGAGGCAAGTCCGCCGGCATGGCGGCGCGTCTCGCCTCCCGTTCCTTGTCTCAAGGACGGAATGAAGACCCCGCTACGGGAGCGAGCAGAAGTCCGAGGTCAATATGCCGCTTTACACCCGGACCTCTTGCCGCGCCCCAGCAATGCGCGGTGCCGCCATCCTTCAAGCCTCCCGCGATCGCGTCACAGTACCCTGTGTCGTTGGGCAAGCTATCCAGGATTGCTGATTTCCCAGCCCCAAACGTAAGCGCCAGCATGTGGGTGGCATCACGACCGATCGCGAGATTGCGGGGCTTGAAACCGCGGCCAACCGTGAAGGTCGCTCCTTTCGCGATCGCGGCCTCGAGCTCGACGTAGGAATCGACGCCGCGAACCGTCGTGAACTTGTTGTGATAGAAATTGGCGACTCCCCCGAACTGGTCGCCGATAAACCGGCCGTCAGTAAAGGGAGCCGGAAAATGCAGATGCAGCTGGCTCACTGCACCGTCGAGATATGCCCTCACAGCCACATGATCGGCCCAGGCGGCTCCTCCCGATACCGCAGCCTTGATCTCCCATTCGGCGATGGTGGCAACTGCAGCGTCGTACATGCGGTCGAAGGAATCCGCCTTCAGTCGCGCGCCGTCTTCGCGACGGCCGGCGGTGCCAATGATTGCGATCGTGGGGGTCCTAAATAGGTCCATTGCGAAATTAATCCTTGACGTATGATGCGCCCACTTAGTGTCAGGAGGCGGCGAGCGACAAGAGATGGATTTAGACAATCCCGCTATTTCACGCACTTTTCGGTCCTCTGGCGAATGACCTGAAGGCGCTGGGCGGAATTCATCGCAGTCGTGACCGGCGGAACGGGCGCACCGCGTTTAGCCCTTGGAGATACTTTGGATCGTCTTTCATTTCGCCCGCCTAGGGCCGAGACCTTGGCGGCGGGGCGGAAGAAAGAGCGGAACCATTTCCCCGGCTCCGAGTAGTCCTTCTCGGAGTTTAGGGGGAGTTCCCATGATCACGTCGGCAATCCGGCCGGAAGTGACAACTGCGGCCAATTCCGCGGACTTGATACTCATTCAGGCCTTCCCGCTTGCGGTTCTGGCCGGAACCCTGGGGCTTTGGACATGGTCGGCAGTCCATTTTGCGTTACAGCGAAGGCGGCGAGCCGCCGCGGGTGTTCCACGAAGCCGCTTCATGTCCAGGCTCGAGATCGAATTCGTCCGGCTGCTCGAGGACGCCCTCCCAGGCTTTCAGATACAGGCCAAAGTCGCTCTGAGCGCGCTCCTCGATGACATAACCGTCACTCGGCGGCCACTCGTCCGGGACTTCATCGATTATCTTGTGCTGGACGCAGCGACCGGCGAGGTGATCGCGCTCATCGAGCTCGACGATCGCAAGGACGCCATCGCTCGAGATCATGAACGAGACGTCCTGCTCTTGCTGGCTGGATACCATCTGGTCCGCTTCAACCTCTTCGACTGGCCAGAAGGGGAAACCATTGCAATGGAGGTACTTGGTTATGTGCCGCTTGGCAAACCTCCGCCCCAATTCGCCGGCAGCTGCCAGGTGATCAGGTTTCCAGAGCGCCTGTCGCATCGCGCCGCCGGAAGGGGACGTCAATCGACGTCGTAAAGCACGAGATCCTCTGCGTCGTGCTCGAATTCTTCCAACCGAGAGAGAGACACAAGAAAGACTGGATGCGACGTCGCATCAGACGGATCTATCGGTTCAACCGGAAAGCTGATCTCGATCAGACCGCGACCCTGCAACTCCGCAAGATGTGACCTCGCTTCGAGGAGCTCATAGGCGCCAAGCGGTGCGAGATCTTGCGTGTTCGCAACCCCGTGGAATATGGACAACACCTTCCGCGCCAGGATCCCCTGCGAGCGGAAATCATCCACGGTATCAAGTTGAGGGAGGCTGACGACGTACTGCCGCATGGCCGCGTGTCAAAGACGCATCTCGGCAATCCAGGACGCGAGATTGCGAGCGCCGGGCGGCGCCGGATGCATTGTGGCCATTGCGTCCGGGACGAGGCCGTCTTCGGCCGGCACCAAGGTGATCTTCCCATTCGCAAGCTGTCCGTCGCGATCGAGCGCGAAGTCTCCGGAGAGCCGCGCCGGGTCCGCCGTGGCCCCGATGACCTTCCAGACCGCGATTGCGCCGCGCTCGGTCGGTGCACCCTCGACCTGGGCAACGATCCGCATCGGAAGGCGGGTAGCGACGAGGCTTCCAGTCGGCTTGAAGTCGCACAAAAGGGGATTCGGACTGCCAAACATCGCATAAGCGGCGATCGCATCGGAGAGCTGGCAAGCCAGCGTGCCGGCCATCGCACCGGCCTGCGCGTCCGCCGCGGCGGCCCGGGCGGCGGAATTGGTTGCCCCGATCATCAGGGCCAGGGTGGTCAGCATAGCCGCGGCTCGGATCATTCCGCAGCCTCCATGGCGCCGTGAAGGCGCGTGCGCTCGAACATGAACCGGGACGTGAGCTCGCTGAGCAGCTCGAGTGGCTGGCGCCTGATGTGATCCGCGAAATCACTGGAGCAACCCAGAAATCCGGCGAGGAACAACAGGTAGGTCCGGACCGGAAGATCCTGGCCGGATAGCGGAAACTGCAGCTCTCGTTGGACTGCATTGTCGACGACCGCGCGCATGTCCCGCCCAAAGGTGAACAGGGACTCTGCAAGATCCGACGTCACGAAGGGATACCAGGACAGGTGCAGCCGGATGTAGGAAACGAGTTGCTCCATCGAACCCGGCGAGGCGAGCGCTCCAGACAGGCGCTGGCGTTCACCGTCGGTCAGGCGCATCAGGTTCATACGGTTGATTTCAGCGGCATCAAGCATCGCGCCAATCTACACGCGAGGCGTGTGAGGTGGCAGCAAGCCAAGTGGGGATTCGGTGGAAAACAAGTCAAGGACTCGATTAATACGCTCGGATCGTCCGACCGGCGCGTCAATCAAACCTCGCGGGTCTCGACTGGCGCTGCCCTGAAGCCTGGTAACGATCGAGGGCGAAGCGGCCGACGGCATACAGCAAACCGGCGACGACCAGGCAGGAAAGGGCGGCAACCGGGGTTTCAAACAGGTAGGCACCAAAGTACGACGCCGCGGTGCTCAATGCGGCCCCAACGATCAACTGCTTTGCCTTCCCGTCAGCCATGTCCCACTCAGGTGTCCTCGCCAACACCTTCGCCCAGGTCGCGGTTGGCAGCTTCCACCCGCCGCCGTCGCTCGGCGGAAACCAGATGGGGAATTCGATCTAGCACGAGCTTCTTGACGGTACGGATCGACGACTGGGCACGGAATTCGAGGCTTGCATCCGGGAAATCCGCAACCGACGGCAACTGATCGCGTGGGATGGCGTAGTCGCGGGCGACTTCATCCAGCACACCGCGCAAGATCACGGTAAATGCCTCAGGGCTCGGTTTGCCAACCGGAATAATGCGAAGTCGGTCGAGCAAAATCGGATTGACCCGATGCACGTCGTTCACCGCAAAGATGTAGCTCACATAGGAGAGATCGACCTGTGCCTGCAGACACTCGTCGAAATAGCGCTTGGCCGTTTCTGGCTCGAGGAGCGCCAGGAGCGCGTCTTCCAGCGTTCCGCCCATCTTGCCGTGTTCGATTTTGTCGATTTCGTCGATGAAGATGATCGGGTTTGCCGTGCCTGACCGGTAGGCCGCGAGCACCGGTGTGGAAGGATGAGGGTCCTCGGCCGAACGACCCGTGCCGGCGAATTCCGAACCGCCGGCCATGCCGCCGGCGGAGACGTAGCGGTAGCCGACCTGGGCAAGGTCGGCCATTCGCCGCGCAAAGCGCGACTTACCGATACCTGCCGCTCCATGGAACATGATCGGCCGAAACTGGAAGCGGGCCATGGTGCCCGTGTGCACGAGCCTCAGGTCGTTGGCGATCTTATTGACGCCTTCGCGCATCCAGGGAAATTCCTCCCCGAGCGTAGCCTCGAACTGATCCGGCGAGATGGTTCCGCCGGATAGGGGGAGGGGTCGGGTGACACGATCATAGGTAAGGACGAATTCCTCGCCCTTGGCGCCAACGCCCGAGATCTCCTGGCAGATGGTCACATAGGGGATGGCCTGTTTGGAGCCGGCCGAACCATGAAAATCGCCATTCTCC
>JAYDZG010400253.1:0-13893 GCA_034509265.1 Microcambeva bendego | reverse complement strand
TACTTTCATAATACAACTTAGTAGACACTTAGTTTAGTGCTGATTATAGAACCTCTTGATGCAACCCTAGGTTGCAGTCAATAATGTATTTACCAGCAGAATAGTCCTGTTCATTATTGACAGAAAATAAGCTAATTACACCTTTTTATTTTAAAAAAAAAACTTTGTTCAAATATTTCTGTACAATATTCTTCAGGTCCAGTTTCTGGTTGCATCAAATACAACTACACCGTTAAAACCCAGGATTGTGAGACCAATGGCAAAAATGTGACTTTCATATGCCAACTTGCAGATGTCAGACTGAGCTCTTTAAGTTATGGATCAAAAAGAATTATCATATCAACTACCAATGAAAGTAAGTCATCAGTATCATTTCATATTGATAACTGGATGATCATAACTGTTGTTGTAACAATTCTGGTTAATCTGACTGGTTTTATCCACACTTTGAGTCATGTAATGCAAATAGTACATGTTTTACTCAGGGTACCTGCTCTAAATTATTAAAACATGTGAGTGATTCTCGTTTTGTGAGATTTGCAAAATGAAACACAAATAAAAGGGAATTGGCAAGATCTTGTAATACAAATTATTTATAATTAAGTATTACTTAAATGCACATGTTAATAGTACATAATTGGATGCACTTTGATGTGGTGTGTAGTTTACTGAGAGATAAAATCACTTATAAGTTACTAATAAAGTACATATTTAGGGTTTAATCATGTATTGGTCTTTGTTCAGGACTCTTTTTCCCTATATCAACAATGAAATGTTCTACTGTTATCAAGTAGGCTATAACAATGATCGATCCTGCTCAGTAATCTGCATAGTGTTTTATGTGCAATAAAAACAAATTATTATTAGTGTTACTATATAAATAATTATATATCATGAAAAATAGTTTATAATTGTAATGCTTTTTTGAATAATGAACAAGTCCATAATTTGCAAGCAGCACGGTGGCTAGCACCTTCGCCTCACAGCAAGAAGGTCCTGGGTTTAATCCCCGGGTGGGTGGTCTGGGTTCATACTGAGTGCAATTTGCATGTTCTCCCCCATGTCTATGTGCTTTCGTCCTACAGTCCAAAAACATGCACGTGAGGTGAATTGGAGACACAAAATTGTTCATCACTGTTTTATTTACTTAAGTGAGTTTTTCTAGTCAACAATGTTTTTTTTAACTTTTACATCTTATTGAGGTAAATCGGTACTTAGGGTCTAGTGCGGAATGAGTTTATAAATGCAATATTTGTAAATGTTTTAAAACAAGTAAAATACCAAGAGTAAAAGACTAAACAGTTAAATAGGTTTATCATGACATGATTAATACTATTGGCAATTGAATTATGATGAAAATTGTTTATTTTTCAAGATGCCCCTATCATAAGGTCACGAGGGATCACTGAATGGTTCAACGTGTATGAAAGTCATGCAAATTATATGCTAATAGCTTTACAGACATTAGAAATCAACCCAGTTGAACTCTTATTGTACTGTCAAAGACATAATTAGTATACATGTAAATGCTGTAATTATTTTTGTATTTTCTACTTCTAAACACAGTGTTTTCCTAAAAGCACATTTTCAATTTTTGGAACATAATCTGTGCATTGTTAATTATTTTATTGAAATTACAACCATACAATGAAAATATTTTATTTCTTTTCGCTAACTTATTTGTATTTTTAACTGATACACTCAAAATTGATGACAAAGGCAAACTAAGTAAGAAGCTAACAGAATATTCAAACCATGAAAACTCATTAAAAATAAGAAGATTAATTAGTGTCCCTCTGGTGTGTAGGTGTCCCAACTTTTAGTGAGAATATTGCATGCATTAAATTCTACTTTTGTTTATAGAATTTAATTATACAAAGGACAGTGAAAACATTGGAAATCTTTGTACATTTGCCAGTCAAATAAATACTGAAGAGTTATTATCATTCATAGTATTTTTTATCACTGTCTTATTGTCTCAATTGTTGTGCAAAAAGCAGGAAACACCACACTAAGAGCACCAGCTCACCACAGAGTGAACACATACAAACAGACATTCACTTAGCCCAGTTTTAGTAGACAAGACAAGACAGCTTTATTTATATACATTTAAAAGTCGACTAAAGTGCTGCACAATAAATGTTGACTAAAGTGCTGCACAATAAAATTTAAATTATTCCAATTTTAAAACTAACCTGGAAAAAAACTATTAGAGGACCCAATAAAAACAAAAAACAATATAATACATCATCTCTAGAATGATTCAAAAGTTTCAGCGAACAAATTAGTTTTTAAATTTGTCTTGAAATATCTAGTGTAGGTGAAGACCTAAAAAATTAAAGGCTGTTTCAAAGTTTGGGGGCTGCCACAGAGAAGGCCCTGTCAACCCAATAGTAACTTCAATTGACCTGACTGCATGTCTTTGGATTTGTTGGAGAAAACCAGTGCAACAAAAAGAAAACCCATTTAAACACAGGAAGAACATGCAAAATCTACATATGAACAGATGCTTTTTTCTGTGAAGCAACAGTACTATGTCTGCATGTTGTTATTTCTGCAACCTTTTCCAAGTTGGAACAGGGGTATGTTTACAACATTCTGTTGAAGTTTGGCAAAGGGTCCCCTTTGTTGTGTGTTTTTAGTGCTTCATTTAATTGACAGAAAGGACAGGACAGGACATCAGTCACGGCAGTCTTGCACCTGCAGTCTGTCACTACAAAGCCACTTTATTGGCAAATGGTTTAAAAACATTGACTTTTAGTTCACAGTGCATAAGTTTGAACCCAATATGCTTGTCAGGCTCACTTAGCTGGTTATGGTACAGCTTTTGTTGTAAATCATGATTACAATAACCTGTTAAAATCACATGATTTTTTATTTATTTTACTCGCAGTTAGCCATAAATTGCTATATAATTATGTTTTTTTTGTTAAAGACATATCTGTTTGAAATATCTCAGGTTCATACTGTCTGCAATTAATGAATGTCAAACTAAAATAAAACCCATTTCAAATTTTAGGATTGTCCTCAAACATTCTTATGAATTTCTGAATTGCATAGAGAAATTAACCTTAGATTTAATTAAATAAATTAATAAAATATCTCTTCTTATTGATTTTCAATGAAATACCACAAGATGGGTTGCTGCTATGACTAACAACACTGGTTTCTGTGTTTGTTTACCTACTGACCAAATTTTGAAACTGCATAATTTAAATATTTTAAACTTCTCAAGCTAGCTTCTAATTAAATGTAATAAAACCCATATCCATATTTAATCCCAACTTTACCTTGCAGTAAATAACAGCTTCATTCACATTTTCTTTGAACAATGTCAATTAGTAATAATTTAAGTGTGTTCACAAAACATTTGCCTTTTTAGAATTTACCTGCTCTAACATCGAATTTGGCATTGGAAATGTAAATGACACAGTATTCAGACAATGTGCAGGAGATGATGTTGGAATTCAACAGGCACAGTGTTATTCAACGGGAGTTTGGAAAACAATATTTAGGAACTGCACTCTTCGTGTTATCCAGGAACTGGCAGACCAAGCAAAGGTACAATTTGTGTTGTTTTCATAATTAAAATATACACATTGGTTGTTGATAATGTAATAACACACTTTTTTTAACACCAGAATTTAGATGTTAGTGAAATTCCACAGTTTGCTGCTAATCTCAGTACAGCTGCTATTAAAAATTCTAAGAGCATCACAACAGTGACTGAGAATCTTTTGAAAGTTGTTGATTTGCTCAGCACAATTGCCTCCAAAACACAACAGCTTATGGTTGACGGTAAAGTGATGGAAGTAAGTATATGTTTTTCAATGTTTTCAAACATTTCCTGAGTTTGTAGGTGTCATAAACCATGTGAAGTTGTATTAGACATGTATCTGTTCATGATGAGTTGAAACAATATTATTAGATGGTAAATGTTAACAGAAACACTTTATTAACCAAGCAATTAAATCATTATTACAAGCACAAATATATAGGTGTTCTAGGATTTTTAGCAACGGTTTCACATGTGTGATTTAAAAGCGAAAGCCTAAATTTGCACTTTTCCACACAACTATTTATTAAACTCAGGTGTTTTAGCCTTACACCCAGCTAAAAACAATTACATCTTTAGGGTAATTTGCAACATATAATTTATTTATTTTTAGTAAAACAGCATCAAAGAGATTAATTAGCATTACATTTCAATAAAACAATTGCTAATTCATACTAAAATAGTTCATTTAAAATAAATTTAACAGTGATATTTGTGTGGAAAAAATATACAGATAAATGAAAGTATACTGAGAAAAGAATTGTATGTGTTAGTCAGCTATAAGCATTTCTCTTAAGCACTGGATATGAACAGGGATATGAACCAGTTTGAGGAAAGTGTTGTAATAATGTTCTAAATTCTAAATCGTCCCATATATCCTACTGAAGTTTATATTAATGTGTGAAAAGAATTGTCCAGGTATTTTGTCCAGGTGTCAAAATAAATAAACTCAGGGGTGCTTTTTACAAATCTAATTTCATGTGGTTGATCTGCAGCCATTAGGCTTTGCTATGTGTGGGTGTTTGTTCCTCAGCAGCATTGGGTTAGCAGTGGCTATGCTAGCCCTGCCTCCTCCAGTGGCTAGCTAGTTATAAACTACAGGAAGCAAAATAATACATAATGTGTTAAACTTTAAACTGAACTACAAAACCCACAAGCTGCAGCACTCATCATGACTAGTGTGTTAAGTGTGCATCTTATTTGAATCTATGTAATAGAACCAAATTAGGCCTGTAAGGTAAACATTTCATGCATGGATTTTTTAACTCATTTAAATGCTTACGTGTGTATCCAAAAGTTACCTTTCACTTTAATTTAAGAGATAGCTTAGACCTGCAAAATGCTCTGAAGGATGTTACTGATTCTAGCCTTGGGTGATCGTTTGTTGATTGTGACATTTGATTACGTTAGATACAGTAATGGGAAATACGTAGGACACCCCATGAGAACGTGTCTTATTGATCATATTTTTCAAAAATGAACAATTGAGCTTAATATAAAGAGTATTGAGAAATTGAGCTTATATAATTATTAAAAATAAAAAAGACATATTAATTTGAAAGTTTTTAATGTAATAAACAAAATTGATATTTCATCTGAAGAAAATGTTAGCACATCTTATGCCCTAATAGCTGGTATTTCCCCCTCAATTCAACATTTTCTGTAACCATCTCTAACATATAATTGCTTCAGTTCAGTGAGGTTTGAGTCCAGTTTTAAATTATTTTCTGGCCAGTGGAATCCCTCCCACACCTAAAAGCATCTACAGCCTCAAATAGCTCTTTAGATCTCACCATGATGATAACACTCATTTCAACAATCAAAACTAATCTCAGAGGTTCATTTCAGTTCATTTTCTTTAAACCCTTATCCTAATTAGGCAACAGTGCTGCCCCTATTTTTTTTTTTTAAATGTCCCAATGATTCTAATTTGGTGGTGTCCTAACTTTTTCTTCACAACAAATTTCCATTTTTCTCCATAACATTTCTACAAACAAATTTCTGCTAAGTATGCTTAAATATGGGGTGTGTTGCCCAACTTTGTGTTTTGATTTTTTTTCTTCTTTGTACTAGGATGAATGTGCACCTGCAGATTTGGTTTAAAAAATGTGGAATAACTAGGCCAATTTTAACAGCTTTATTTACTTGACTGGAGCTTATGTGTTTGTAGTTACACATCTCTGATTGTTATTTTATCTCATTGTGGTTAATTTTTATTTAAAGGATTTTCTCACAACAGTGGACATAATTTCATCCAAAGATGCCCAAACAACATGGAAAAGATTAAACAATGGCAATACTGACCAGAACATGTGCTCTATACTGCTTCAATCCATAGAAAATATTGGAAGCAGTCTTTCGGATGAGAACATTAACATAACAACAAACAATATCCAGCTTAAGAGGACTTCTTTTAATAATTCCTTTAATGAAATATTTAATTCAAATATAACTACAGTAGGTATTCCATCAACTCCAAATATCGGAACACACTTAATCACAGTCATAGTTTTCACAGCTTTTGATAACGTCTTACCTGTTCGAAATGCCACATACAACGAAAGCATTCAGAATGGTACAATTATCAATGGAGATGTGATTCTCATCAACACCACGCCCAAACTTACCAACATCTCACTTTCCTATGGTGTTAAAAATGCATCACTGTCAAACCCACAATGTGTATTTTGGAATTATACCATTTTGAATGGTATTGGAGCATGGGACTCAACCGGATGTAAACTAAAGCTTATAAGAAATAAAACTGAATATACATGTGAGTGCAATCACACAACCTCTTTTTCAATCCTGATGTCTCCTAGTTTTGAAGATAATGATGCTTTAGCCATCATATCTTATATTGGCATTGGAATTTCAATCATCAGTTTGATTTTGTGCCTCATCATTGAATCCATAGTCTGGAAATCAGTTACAAGGACTGACACATCTTATATCCGCCACATCTCCATAGTCAACATTGCCCTGTCTCTTCTGATTGCGGATATATGTTTCATTATTGGAGCATCTCTTGTTAAAAAAGGAGAGAAAATACCAGTGGGTCCCTGCAGTGCTGTGACATTCTTCATCCACTTTTTCTATCTCGCTCTGTTCTTCTGGATGTTGCTGTCTGCCCTTTTACTTCTCCACCACACTATTATGGTATTTTACAGAATGTCCAAAGGAAGGATGATGGTCATTGCTTTCACTGTCGGCTATGGTGCCCCATTAATCATTGCAGTTATTACTGTGGCATCAACTGCAGGATATGAGGGATATGTACAAGAGAGAAACAGTTGCTGGCTTAACTGGGACAAAACTAAAGCTCTACTGGCATTTGTGGTTCCTGCTCTGACTATTGTTGTTATAAACCTTGTGGTTCTTGTTGTGGTTATCAATAAAATATTGAGAAGGGGTATTGGGGCTACCACTCTGCCCAGTGAAAAACCTATCTTAGTGGTTCTTGCCAGATGTGTGGCCATTTTAACACCTCTCTTTGGACTGACCTGGGGATTCGGCATTGGGACCATGGTATCATCAGCTTTTGGGATTCATGTAGTGTTTGCATTGCTAAATTCACTACAGGTAATAACAATATCCTTTTTTTTTATTT
This sequence comes from Microcambeva bendego, assembly GCA_034509265.1. Taxonomy (NCBI): domain Eukaryota; kingdom Metazoa; phylum Chordata; class Actinopteri; order Siluriformes; family Trichomycteridae; genus Microcambeva; species Microcambeva bendego. The sequence goes on along the minus strand of JAYDZG010400253.1, from coordinate 6,727 downwards.
ATATTGTAATTCATATGAATTGATATTGACATTGTTCATGCACTCAAAGTATGGCTTACCTTTCAGGGTAGAGTTTACTGCAGTATTATTTTTGTTCATTTGTAGCATTTAGTAGACACTTTTATCTGAAGCAATTTACAATTATGACTGAATACAAAATTTCAGGTTTAATGACCTTGTTCAGGGACCTGTCAGTGGTAAATTGGCAGTGATGGTGCTTGAACCAGAAATTTTCTGATTACTAGACCAACTAATGAGAAAGTTAACTGCTGAGCCACCACTGTTCTTTTTGTAGCATGACACATATACAAATCGGGCATAACTATTTTATACATCTTTAACAACAAATTTTAACATTTAAAAAGAATAAAGATAGACACAATTTTACTCATACCATTGAGCTTTAAATTATCCATAATAAGTCATCGAAAATGTATTCTTTTAAATAAATACCAACAATAAAGTACTACTATTTATAGTATAATGCTAGTATTCAATAACTAGTATTTGTATTTAATGCAATGCAGCTACAAAGTGAAAGTGAACACTTTAATCATCCTGTCAGTAAAGTAGGTCCTTGTAGCTTACATTGTATAAACTAAATGTCACAAATAACGAAAAGAATATATAAACATATATTGTATAAATAGTGTTTTAATATATACAAAATATGTGGATTAACTACAGAATGTGTCTTGTTTATTTTAAAGGGTTTCTTTGTTTTAGTATTTGGAACTCTAATGGACCATAAGGTATGTAATTGCCCTGTACTCAGTATACTCATTAGCAGATCAGCTAAGAAATTAAAATTTAACGAAACAGTTCAACATAAGATCATTCTTAGTTTCTAGTAAGCTGTTTGCCCCAAAAGAGTTAGCTAATATGAAAGTTAGTGAAAAGTTCAGCTGTTTGTCGAGAGAGCCGTTAATGATTAATAAGTAAAAATATTTAAGTTGAGAATATTTTTATTATACTTTTGTGTGTATTGTTATAAAATGGATTACAAATCCTATTTAGACCCCTCGACCTGTGTGTGCTTTTATGTTGTGGACTTGATATAATTTTCATGTTCAGTCTACACATTATTACCTACATTGTGCTGTTGTCTGTTGAGGTTTTTTATTCAAATAAAAATCAAACAATTAAATATCTTATTTACAAAATTGCATACTCTTTACTGGAGTACTACAAATTATGATCAGGTCAGTGCTGTATGATTTATTTATCATTAAAATATATTCAAAACATAGTCAGGGTCCACCTGTTATATTTGAATGGATTGGACAGGTTTTACAATTTATTTTGCAGAGTCATGCCAAATCCAAGCTATAAAGTCCAAGGAATTGTTTTTGGATCTCCACAATCAAATTATGGAAAGACAGAACATCATATAATGGTTAAACAATGTTTAAGGCTTTCAGGGTTCACAGGACCACGGCAACTCAAATTATTTTGGAATGAAACATGTTTGAAACAACCTTAAACCATCCAAAGTTGGTCATCAAGTCAAATTGAATTATTTTAATGAAAATGAGATTTCAGTGTTTTGATTTGTAATTCATTTTCAAAAAATAATTTTCATAAACTGATAGTTATAATAACATATATTTTATACTAAATCCACAACTCAAAATATTAACTTTTTTACATCAGTTTAGATTTTGTTACTCAAAACTTTACTTTTTCTTTCTAAAAAAAACAATGTTAGCTTGAATTACTGCAACATGAATAATAGTTGATTGTTTCTTTTTTGTAGATTTCTGAGACACTTGCAGTAAATTTGAGGCTGAGGAGCATTAGCTCTAACTTTACTACGGTAAAAACCTGATATCCTTTTTATTCTGTGTGTGCTTTAAATTATCAATTCATTTAACACTTGTTACTAATATTCACCTACAGCCCCAAATCAGAAAGAAAGTTTGGGACAGTATGGAAAAGGGAAAAATAGTTTTTACATGCCAAATTCATTTCATTTGTTAGAATATATGCACTACTGCATTTCAGGTCTGCCACACAATTTCCGAAAAACAGAAAGATTGCTTTTTAGGGTTAGTAATGAGATAAAAAAGTACATATTTGATTTCAAACAGGTTATTGTAATATTGATTTTATACGAAAGCAGTATCCACTAAAGGCTTAGGTTTTGAGGAGCAAAGATGGCAGAGGATCTCCAGTTTGACAACAAATGTGTGAGAAAGTTCTTGAAATAGCAGCGTCAAGTTCTATTGACTTGGAGTTATCTAAAATGGACCATCATCCAGAATAAATGTGCACTGTGGTATCTAATTCCAGTTCAGATCTATTTCTGGAAGAAATTGACACCAAGTGTCAAAAGACTAAAATGGCCACAAAAGAAGAGGGAATACTGGCTGAATACTGATAAAAACAATGATAAAAAAAAAACAATGCCATACTGTCAATAAGACATGTTTGCAGGAAGAAGGGGCAAAACAAAATTTGAAAACTTTTACCTCTTTGTATTCTCAGTCCCAAAATGCTCCATGAGGGGACTATCAACAATACAAATTATTAAATGTTTTACTCTTCTAATTGTTTTAAACAGTGTCCAGGCCAGAAATGCTGGAATAGACAGAGGGAATAATAATAACAGAGGAAATGTATTTGACCAGACACTAAATCTGGGTAAATACTGTCTTCAAAGAAATAAAATTAAATAGGAAAAAGTGAAGATTTTTATTTGCATCTTCCATAATGTCCCAGCATTCAAGGTTGTTTATAACTATAAATGAATGGTTTAGAAAACACACTGAATAACCACAGAGTAAATGTGCTTATTTATTTTTTCTGCTTTACTACAGCCTAAACTGTTGAATCTTAAAAAAATATTGCAGTGTCTGGACAATATGTTCCAGTCAGTAAAGTATACTGATAATCAAGGATTTCTTTTCTAATGATTTATTTGTTATAGGTTCTTGGGGAAAAACACACCCTTGTGTTTAAAAAAATAGACTGTACCCTTTCCAGGTTGTGTCACTGCATTGTATCAATGATTTCAGATGGAACTGGACATTCAATAAACCAAACCCGGATAGAAATGTTGACAAAAAGGAAAATGAAAGGAAATAATTAAAATAAGTATGTGTCCCACTGATTTGGTTTGTTGGACACACTGTAAAAAATTAAAAGCAATTAAAGTAATTCAGACAAAGATGTTAAGGCAACGTAAGGACATCTAGTGTTACATAAATTCATAACATTTTAAATATTCATAATAACTTTACATTTCAGAGCAATAATGGAGAACCATCATCTTCCAAACCTAAAGGTTACATTCATAGATTTCCTAAAAGATGTGAGTAAGAATATTTTTTTCCAATAAACCTTTAATGGTCAGTTTACTAAGATCATCTGTACACTTTGTCTGTGCGCACTGTCAATAATACATTTTTAACAATGCATACTTTACAGATGCCTACAACGTATCAGGCACTACTTACTCTTCGCCTCTCCCATCCAGCAGCCTACAGTCATTTAAGTTTATCGACTCTGAATAAATCTTCCAGTGTAAACAGAACTGCCAGAGAACATGCAAATCCAGTGTACTGCCTGTGTGCCACAAACATGGGCGTAGCCATAATTTTAGAGAGGACACAGTACTTCCACCTTATGCAATTATCCGTGACAGCCTAATTTTCTTTTTTACTTCACAATGCCAAAAATATGTAAAGGCAACCTAATTGTCTATATTAAACCAAATATCATATGTTTTTAAAGTCTGGGGAACTTTAGGGTGACTTTTACTATGTGTTTATTTTGTAATCACATTTCCGGAAATGTTGGGATATTTTTAAAATGAATACAAGAATATGCAATTTGTAAACTTGGTTGAATATAAGTACAAAGGAAAGCTTTCTAATGTTTTACTGATTTAAACAAATCTGATTGTCCTTGTCTGGTTCTCCTCTTGTTATCAAATAAAAGCAAAATCACATCCTCAAATGTATGGAGCAAGGTGCTCTAAAATTTTTCGGCCACCAAGGAAAACACTATAACTGGCACAAAACCAACACATCTCATCACCCCAACAACACCATCCCCACAGTGAAACATGGTGGAGGCAGCATCATGCTGTGCAGATGGTTTTTTTTATCAGGAACTGGGAAACTGGTATGAATCGTGGGGAAGATGGATGGTGCTAAATACAGCGATATTCTTGAGCAAAACCTGTTTTGGTCTGTCAGTGATTTGAGACTGGGACAGATGTTCACCTTCCAACAGGACAATGACCCAAAGGATACTGCTAAAGCAACACTCGATTGGTTTAAGGGGAAACGTGTAAATGTATTGGAATGGCCTAGTCAAAGCCCAGACCTTAATCCAACTGAGAATCTGTGGTCAGTCTTCACCAGTGGAAACCAGCTAACTTGAAGGAGCTGGAACAGTTTTCCCTTGAGGAATGGGCAAAAATCCCAGTGGCAAGATGTGGCAAGCTCATAGAGTCTAATTCAAAGCAACTTGCAGCTGTAATTGCCACAAAAGGTGGCTCTACAAAGTACTGAGTTTAGGGGGTGAATAGTTATGCACACTGAAGTATTTCTTGTCTGCTTCACAATAAAGAAAATCCAATGTTCAAAGTTGTTGGCATGTTCTGTAAATAAAATGATGCAAACCCTCAAACAATCCATTTTAATTCCAGGTTGTGAGGTAACAAACGTGAAAAATGTCAAGGGGGGTGAAAACTCTGGCAAGTTACTGTACCTTATTCAAAACAGCGTAACTCCAATATTTAAACTTTTTACATAGCTAAATGTGTGGATATTTACAAAATACAACATTTAGCAGTCAATTTATGAAAAGTACTTAAATTAATATCCATTAAAAAACAGAGGTTCTTGTTTGTATTGGCCAAATCTGTCCCAAACTTTCCATTAATAAGTCAATATTTTATAGATTTAATGTTTCTGTAGCCATTGATACTATTAACAAATGGTTCAAATTTTAGCCATAAATTGTTTCCCTCCCCATTTCCCATTTTTTAAAATGTCTATCAATGATTCAAGTTATTAAACATTTTGGTGTGGTAATCCTGGTAACTCTACGAATGCACCATGACACGTTCTAAATAATAATATTAACCTCAAATATAATAATAACCAATCACTAGTAACATGCAAATATTGCTGTTAATGTAGAAATGTTTTAAACACATAAAACATTGGTTCATAAAAAATATTTTCAGTAATGGCTGATATTAGTTGTTCTGTGAATTTCTGCTTTTTTCACTGCTTACAGGACACACTCTGGTTTTGGTTAACCTATTCCATTTGTGTGTGTTTTGCAAGTCTTGTTCCTACCCTTTGATTCATATCAGTAAGTGAGAGTTTTTAATATAATGAGCAATGTCATTATTTCTGTCTGATGTTTCACTGAGCCGACACTACAACATGTCTGTCCATCTATTTAAAAAAGCAGCATGTGATGTGATGTTCTAAAGAAATTCAAATACAGATGTAAAATAAAGTCATTCAAATGGGTCAAATGTAGACAAACATCCGGGCAAAATACTGACCTTAACTAAAGCAAGAGAGGCTTAATGTATACAATATCACAATAAAAAAGACACTGGGCATATAGGACCTGGGGTGAAATTTTGGTGAATCAAAGGTGAAACATTTTGAAAAACATGGATCCTATTGCATTGCATCTGATATGAAGATAACTCTGCATCCACCCCCAAGAACATCATACAAACAGTGTGATGGTTTGTGTGACTGTGATTTACTTCAACAGGACCTGGACGACTTGGATTTCCAAGAATTATGCTCTTCATCAAATAACCATGTTAAATAATGTTCCTTCATTTCATTAACTAAGGTGCAAGTGCAGTTATACCACAGGACAATTAACCTGATGCACAAAGCCCACAAGCACACAAAATCAAAAGAAAAATTATGCTTGAAAACCCTTCGATGTAGCTGAGTTAGAACAATGCTTCAAAGAATAGTGAGCTAAAATTGTTCTTGCTACAGTACACACTAATTCAGTGATCCATGAAATATGGAGAAAGTTCAATGCAAAGGTGCAAGCCAGACTTAAACACCCATAATAATGTGCTGTGTCAGGACCCTTCAATCGTTAGTAACTGATATAGCCACATAGGCATTGCTCTTGACATGCTCAATGCCAAAACATCTTTCAATGCAGTAAGGAGAAATGGCAAAGTGATAAATTATCTTCAGTATTTGGAATGTGTTGCAGGCCTGAAATGCAGTATTTACTGACACATGCAATTAAGTTAAACAACAAAACATAAACTAATTTAGTTAATTCTCTCTGCAATAAGTAAGAAATGTGCTTCTTTGATTAAATAATGCTAAGTGAGTGATAAAATGAAAAAGTTGTACTAGGTACATCTTTCATCGTGGTCATCTCTGAATAAATCAAGAACAACTAGTTTACATTCTAGCTGTGTCTCAAATTATTTTGTACATAGTAGTTATTTCTACACTTCATTTTGATTTCTTTTATCTAAATATCTATTTACAGTGTAGCTTTGGCAATTTAGGCAATGTGAAAGTGGTGTTGTAAGTCATACCTATATAACATACTTTAATTGCTTTGACCTGATACAGTATATTGATTCACTGCACTAACATATATGTTTCAATACTTTATTTGGTACACTACAGTTACAGTGAGGAAAATAAGTATTTGAACACCCTGCGACTTTGCAAGTTCTCCCACTTAGAAATCATGGAGGGGTCTG
>JAYDZG010399944.1:0-26431 GCA_034509265.1 Microcambeva bendego | reverse complement strand
ACCACTTTTTCGCGTGGATAGGTTTTCAACTTTTTTATAGCCATGGGACAACGCGGACCACGACCCCTGCCGGACAACGTGCGTGCCTTCACGGGTCCGCCGCGCAAGGCGCTTCGTGCTGCGGACCTGTCGGACGGTGTTCACCCAGAGGTCGGCCTTCCGCCGATGCCGCAGCACCTGGTGCCCGAGGCCCGGAAAGAGTGGCGCCGCATCACGCCGCTGCTGCTTGAGCTGAACCTGCTGACGCAGATCGACCGCAGCGCCATCGAGCGCTACGTGCGCGTGTACGGCCGCTGGCAGCAGACCGAGCGTGCGCTGGCCGCCCGCCAGCAGCAGCTGCGCGACGAGAAGCGCGACCCTACCGAAGCGCTGGTCCAGGCGACGCCCACCGGCTTCGTGCGCGAGAGCGCGCTGAGCCGCCTGGCTGGCGACCTGGCCCGCCAGGTCGAGATGGCCGAGCAGTGCTTCGGCATGAACCCCAGCGCCCGCGCCCGTGTGGTGGCCTCGCGCAACGACGCGCAGTACCGCCTGCCTGGCATGGATGAGGCCGGCGACGGCGGCCAGACCGGCTTCAGCCAACTCTGACATGGACCGCGACTTCGCCACCACCGCCACGCAGTACGCGCGTGACGTGGTTGGCGGTAGCGTGCCTGCCTCGCGCTACCAGCGCCTGGCATGCGAGCGCCACCTGCGCGACGTGGAGCGCGCCGAGGCCGGCGACTCTGCCTTCCCGTACCGATTCAACCCCGAGCTGACGCACCCACAGACCGGCAAGACCTTCCTGCCGGCGCAGCGCGTGTGCCAGTTCGCCGAGCTGCTGCCGCACGTCAAGGGCGACTGGGCTTCGCGGGGTGAGCTGATCGTGCTGCAGCCCTGGCAGGTCTTCGTGCTGGCCAGCATCTTCGGCTGGATCAACGTGGAGACCCTCAAGCGCCGCTTCCGCAAGGCCGACTTGTTTGTGCCGCGCAAGAACGCCAAGAGCGCGCTGGCCGCCATCATCGGCCTGTACCTTTTCTCGGCCGACTTTGAGTACGGCGCCGAGGTGTACAGCGGCGCCACCAGCGAGCGCCAGGCCGGCGAAGTGTTTGACCCCGCCAAGAAGATGGCCCAGGCCACGCCCGAGTACCGCGCCAAGTTCAGCGTGCTGGTGAACGCGCGCAACCTGGCGGTGCCCGACAGCGGCAGCAAGTTCGAGCGCCTGATCGGCAAGCCCGGCGACGGCGCCAGCCCTCACGGCGCGATCCACGACGAGTATCACGAGCACCCGACCACCGAGCAGTACGACGCCATGTCCACCGGCATGGGCGCGCGATCGCAGCCGCTGCAGCTGGTGATCACCACCGCCGGCGTCAACATCGGCGGCCCGTGCCACCACCACCAGCAAGAGCTTCAGAAGATCCTGGACGGCCTAGTGGTTGACGAGCGCCGCTGGGGCATCATCTTCAGCGTCGACGCCGAAGACGACTGGACCGACCCCGCCGTGCTGGCCAAGGCCAACCCGAGCCTGGGCGTCAGCGTCAACGAAGAGAGCCTTCGGCACGACCACGAGGCCGCCATCCGCGACCCGCGCAAGGCCACCATCTTCCGCACCAAGCACCTGAACCAGTGGGTGGGCGCGGCCAACAGCTGGCTGAACCTGCCGAACTTGCTGAAGGCCGTCGACGTGACGCTGCGCGAAGACGCTTTCGCCGGCGAAGAGTGCGTCACCGGCTTGGACCTGGCCAGCAAGACAGACGTGGCCAGCAAGGTCAAGCTGTTCGAGCGCCAGCTGGACGGTGTGGCGCACTACTACGCCTTCTTCAAACACTGGCTGCCAGAGGCCGCCATCCGCAAGCCCGAAAACGAGATGTACCGCGCCTGGCTGGCCGGCGGCCACGTGGTGCAGACGTCTGGAAACATGATCGACCTGCCCGCCATCCAGGACGATGTGGAAGCCGACGCCGAAACCGTGCGCGTGCGCGAAGTGGCCATGGACGCCTGGGGCAGCCGCGAGATCGCGCCCGGCCTGCAGCAAAGCGGCTTTGCCGTGGTGGACGTGCCCATGCAAACCCGGCACCTCAGCGGCCCCATGAAAACCATCGCCGCGCTCATCGACGCCGGCCGCTTCCACTTCGCTGAAGACCCGCCTGCCGTCTGGATGCTCAGCAACGTGGAGTGCGTGGAAGACCGCAACGAGAACGTCTTCCCGCGCAAGCCCAAGCCCGAGCTGAAGATCGACGCGGCCGTGGCGCTGATCGTGGCCATGAGCCGCGTGACCGTGCCGACAGAGGCCGACTACTACGCCTCGGGCGGTGAACTGGTGGTGTTCTGATGGCCGGCCTCAAGCAACTCATCCAGTTCATCTGGGAGGGCCGCGGCGGCTGGTCTTCACTGCCGCGCGGCAGCGAGATGGCCGCGGCGTTGGGTTTCAGCACCGCGGCCGGGATCTCGGTCACGCCCGACAGCGCGCTGCAGCTCTCGGCCGTGTCCTCGGCCGTGCGCCTGATTGCCGAGAGCATTGCCTCGCTGCCGCTGCACGTTTACGAGCGCCGCGGCAACAAGCGCAGCATCGTCACCGACGGCCCGCACCACGATCTGCTGCGCGTGGGCCCTAACGAGATCATGACGCCCTTCAGTCTCTTCGAGACATTGGGCCTGCACCTGCTCACCGGTGGCAACGGCTACGCGCTCATCATCTGGAGTCAGGCCGGCGACCCTATCCAGCTGCTGCCGCTGGACTGCGCCGTCAAGCCCATGAAGAAGGCCAGTGGCGGTCTGTCCTACAGCTTTACGCTGGACGGCAAGACCTTCCAGGACGTTGACCAGGCGTACATGCTGCACATCCCCGGCCTGGCCTGGAATGGCGTGTGCGGCATGTCCCCCATCCGCTACGCGGCGCAGAGCATCGGCGTCGGCCTGGCGGCCGAGCAGTACGGCGCCAGCTTCTTCGGCAACGGCAGCGTGCCGCGCCTGGCCATCAGCATGCCCGGCACGCTGAACAAGGAACAGCAGCAGACGCTGCGCGCCGCGTGGGACGCCACCTACGGCGGCGTGAGCAACTCCAACAAGACGGCGGTGCTTTTTGGCGGTGCCAAGCTGGAGAAGGTCAGCATCTCGCCCGACGAGGCGCAATTCATCGAGACGCGCAAATTCCAGGTCAGCGAAATCGCGCGCTGGTACCGCGTGCCGCCGCACATGATCGGCGATCTGGACAAGGCCACGTTCAGCAACATCGAGCACCAGGCGCTGGAGTTCGTCACCTACACGCTGCGGCCGTGGCTGGTGCGCTTTGAGCAAGAGCTGCGCCGCAAGCTCTTCTTCGGCGTCTACAAAACCCAGTACGCCGAATTCAACGTCGACGGCCTGCTGCGCGGGGACGTCAAGAGCCGCAGCGACTACTACATCCGCGGCCGCCAGTGGGGCTGGCTCAGCGCCAACGACATCCGCCGCCTGGAGAACATGGAAGCCATCGAGGGCGATGGAGGTGACGCCTACCTCACGCCGCTGAACATGGTGGACATCAACGCCCCAGCTCCGGCAGACACCAACAAGGAACCCGCGCCATGAAGACCGACATCGAGCGCCGCTTCACGCTGGGCGAAGTTCGCCTGGCTGCCGGCGGCGAAGGCAAGACGCCCACCATCCGCGGTTATGCCGCCGTGTTCAACCAGCTCAGCGAAGACCTGGGCGGCTTCCGCGAGCAGCTGGCCACCGGCGCCTTCAGTGAAGCGCTGGGCAACAGCGACGTGCGCGCCCTCATCAACCACGACGCCAACCTGGTGCTTGGGCGCAACAAGAGCGGCACCCTCACCATGCACGAAGACGCCACCGGCCTGGCCGTAGACATCGTGCCGCCCGACACCCAGGCTGCGCGCGACCTCCTGGCGCTGATGGAGCGCGGCGACGTCACGCAGATGAGCTTCGCCTTCACTGTGGCCAAGGAAGACCAGACCTGGACGCGTGAAGGCACCGGCCCCTGGCTGCGCACCATCAAGCGCGTCGGGCGCCTGTACGACGTCAGCGTGGTCACCTACCCGGCCTACCCGCAGACGTCTGCGGCAGCGCGTGCGCTGTCGGACCTGCAGGAACTGCAGGCCCACCAGCAGCAGCTGCAGGCCGCCGCCGCGTGTCGTGCCCGCCAGCTGATGCGCTACGAAGACCGACTGTGAAACCCCGCACCATTTCCCCCGTCAGGGGCGGCACCGGCAACGGTGGCCGCCCTTTCTGTTTCTTGACCGTCCCGCGTGTGCCGACCTCGCGGGCGGTTTCGGCGATCCGCCGTGATCGCTCCCAGGTCGGCGCTTTTCAATGGAGCCAGCAATGAGCAAGCGAGTCCTCGAACTCCGTCAGGAGTACAACCAAACGGTCAAGCAGATGCGCGACCTTCACGAAGCCGCCGAGAAGGACAGCCGCGGCTTCACCACCGATGAACAAGCCAAGTACGACACCGCGCGTACTGGCCTGGACGGCCTGCGCTCGCGCATTGAGCGCGAAGAGAACCTGGCCACCGAAGAACTGCGCGGCGCCAAGCCGCTGGACGACCCGCGTGAAGGCACGCTGGACGACCCCGCTACGCAGCGCGCCGGCAGACAGGGCAAGTCGGGCGACGACACGCCTGAGGCCGTGGCCTTCCGCACGTGGGCCAAAGAGGGTATCAGCGCCCTCACGCAGCAGCAGCGCCAGCTGCTCAGCGAGAAGCGCGACATGAGCCTCACCGCCGGCAGCGGTGGCGTCACCGTGCCGCAAGGCTTCTACAACGAGCTGTGGAAAACGCAGCGCCTGTGGGGCGGCTTCATCGATTCGGCTGCCATCACGATGCTGGAGACCGACACCGGCAACCCCATGCCCGTGCCGCTGGAAGACGACACCAGCAACGCCGCAGCGATCGTGGCTGAAGCCGGCGCTCAGACCGCCTCTACCGACCCGGTGTTCAACAACATCACGATGGGCGCGTTCATGTACCGCACCACGGTGAAGATCAGCCGTGAACTGCTGCAGGACAGCGCCTTCAACGTCGAGGCCTACCTGAACGAGCGCTTTGCCATCCGGCTGTGGCGCGGCTTCAACGGCCATGCCAGCACGGGCACCAACTCGGGCCAGCCGCAGGGTCTGTTCAACGCCTCGGTGGGCGCCACCATCGGGGCCACGGCCGCCACGGGCAATACCACCGCCTTCCCCTACCTGGCGCTGGTAGCCCTTGAGCACTCGGTGGACCCGCTGTACCGCCGCAGCATGAAGGCTCGCTGGATGTTCAGCGACGGCGTCTTGCAGGGCCTGAAGCAGCAGCTGGACACCACCAGCCGGCCCATCTGGATGCCGAACTACTCCTTGGCGGTGAACGCGGGCAGCACCTATACCCCGTTTGCGGGAACGATCCTGGGCTACCAGTACATCGTGAACCCGGACGCGCCTGCCATGGCTGCCAACGCGCGCTGCGCTGCCTTCGGCGACTTCAGCTTCTACATCACCCGCCGCGTGCGCGGCATGGTGATCCAGCGCCTGGACGAGCTGTACGCCGACAACGGCCAGATCGGCTTCAAGCTGTTCGCCCGCATGGACGGCAAGTTCGCCAACCCCACCGCCACGGCAGCGCGTTCGCCCATCCGTCTGGGCCAGAACAGCGCCACCTGACCCACGCAACCCCGGCCGCCGCTGGCGTGTAGACATCTGCACGCCGCCGGCGGCCTTGTCTTGAAGGAGCCATTCCATGGACAAGAAAAAGCAAGCGCGGGCCCTGCAGGACCTGCCTCACGTGGAAGCGAACGCTGGCGACATCGTGGCCGGTACCGCGTCCGAGATCGATTCGCTCGTCAAAGCCGGCCAGGCCGACGACCACCCCAGCGCGGTGGAGTACGCGCTGAGCGTCAACGCCCGCACGGTCGACCTGGCGGCCCAGCGCGCCGCGCAGCTGGCGGCCGCTAAAGCCGATGCCAAGGCCACCGCCGACGCCGCCGCCACCACTGCCTGACCAGGAGCACCCATGCCCATCGCCAAAAGCGCCAACGTCCGGCAAATCGTGCCGGTTATTCAAGGCGAAGTGGCTGACCGCCGCTTCAACGACCAGGCCGACGAGCTGGAGTACCTCGTCACCTACACCGACGGCGACGGCAACCCTTCGTCACGTTGGTTCCTGGAAGCTCAACTTGCTGAGGTGTCCCAATGACGACCGAACGAGCCCAAGCCCTGGTCAGGTCGGCCGGCCATCTCGGGGCCCCTGTAGGCGCTACAGAACGGACCCGCATCACCGGCTCTTTCCACGCTGTGCTGCACCGCTCCAAGCCGGAACACGAGCGCGAGTACATGCGTCTGCACACCCATGTGCAGGACTTGCGCTTGCGAGCTGCATTGCGTCAGCAGCGAATGGGCCTGGCCGGCCGCGTGCTGTCGGGCCGCCTGCTGGCCCAGGCCGACGAGGCCCGCGCCCACATGGACACGCTGCTTGAAGTGCAGCGCGACGACCTGCTGGCGCCCAACCTCGTCACCGACGTCGGTGCCCGCTACCTGTTGGACAACGGGCTGGCCGGCTCGGCCTACACCGCCGCGTTCTTTCTGGGCCTGATCAGCAGCGTCAGCTACACCGCCGTGGCCAACGCCGACACCATGGCGTCGCACGCCGGCTGGGGCGAGGCTGGGGCTGCTATTGCACCGGCCTACAGCGAATCAACGCGCCGCACGGCCGCATGGGCCGCCGCTTCAAGCCGTAGCAAGGCGCTGAGTGCGGGCCTGGTGTTCACCTTCACCAACAGCGGCACGGTCAAGGGCTGTTTTCTCACTACCGTGAGCACCAAGGACGGCACCACCGGCACTTTGTACAGCGCAGGCCTGTTCTCCGGCGGCGACCAGCCGGTGGTGAACACCAACACGTTGACGGTCAGCTATACAGCGAGCCTGTAATGGTTGCGCCTAAAGTCGAAAACATCCCTGTGGCAGGCCGGACGCTGGAAGAGCGCCGCACTGCCGCCATGGAGGCGCAAGCCACTGCCGCCACCGCACAGGCAGCAACGGCGGCTGCCGTGGGTGCCGTTCTGGGTGCAACTGACAACCCGCAGCGAGATCGATACGAGCGCATCCTGATCGCCTGCGTGCAGGCCCGTGTCTCATCCGACGTGGAAGGGTTCCTGAAGTTTGCACAGGAACTGTGTGACGGCATTGATCGACAGTTCCAGGCGGACGGTGGCCTACCGGTCACGCCCGCAGGGCCGTGACATGACTGCAGCTCGGCCCCTGAATGGGCGGCGTGCTGGTTACCTGCGCCGGATAGCTGCCTTAGAGCACAGCTACCACCAGGCGCAATTCATCGGCTGGCCAGCTCTTGCGGAGTCTTTCCGGCGAGAGCTGGCGGAGCTGCGGCAACAGGGCGACAAGAAGATCTCACCATGACCTTCCCGACTGGCTGGACGCACAAGTTCAAGCTGACTATCGACCGCACGAAGGTCACCGGTACGCCCACCGGTTTCGTGCTGCTGGTCAACAAAGACATGCTGCCTGTGTCGGTCATCGACGCGGGTAGTGCTTCCGCTCAGAACGGCGGCGGCGACATCCGCTTCACGAACGACTCGGCAGGCACACAGCGGCTGCCCATCGAAGTGGTTGACTTCTTCCCAGACAGCGTATCGGGCAACCGGCGTTGCGAGATCTGGGTGAACATGAGCGGCTTTGAGCCCAGCACCGGCACCGACAAGGTGATTTATGGCTGGTGCAAAGGCCCGAACACCATGCAGCAGCCGGGGCCCAGCATGCCCTTCGGCGCTGAGGCGGTGTGGTCCACGCAAGACTACCGTGCGGTGCAGCACGGCAACAACAGCCACACCCCAGAGCCCTATGGCCTGTGGCTGATCCGCCCGCGCGCTATTGAGGCCAGCGGCGCCACCTACGTGACGTGGTTGGACGCCAGCCATGGCGGCACTGGCAACATCAGGGTGGCCAAGTACATCCACAGCACAGGCGTTTGGACGCCGGCAGTGACTGTGGCCGCAGCTGAGCTGATAGATGCGCACGGCGCGCCCTCTATATGCGTGGATGGCACGGGCCGCATCCTGGTGGTCTGGGGGGGGTTCTCAGCCGGGTCGGGCCGGTTGCGCTGCGCACGCAGCACGAACGTTGCCGACATCAGCGCTTGGGGTGGAGCGGTCAACGTTGCTACCGGGCTGACCGAGTCGACCTACCCGACGATGCTGTGCCTATCAACGGGCACCCTGGTGCTGTTCAACCGAGAGTCCGACAACTGGGTGCGGCGCACTTCCACCGACAACGGCGCCACCTGGGCTAACGCGCAGACCATCGTCGCGGCGCCCAACAGGTCCTACACCGAGTGGGTACTTGGCGCCTCGGATCGCGTGCACGTTGCCTGGCACACCACGGCCAGCAGCGGCAGCACGAACGGATTGAACCTCTACTACGCCTACACGGACAACCCTGCGGCGGCCACAAGCACCTGGAAGGCAGTGGACGGCACCACGCTGACGTTGCCTGTGGTTTCCGACGCGCCGACCACGGTTTCCACTGGCCTCGTGTTCAGCACAGCGGGGGCCAGTTTCAGCACCAGCTATTTGCGCGGCTTGGCCGCCGATGGCAGCAATAACCCGATGCTGTCGTGCGACAGCTACGTCACCGGCACGCCCGCCTCTAGTGTGGCCAGCAGCTTCACCTACAGCGGCGGCAGTTGGACGCGTGTGGACGTCCTCAGCGGCGCCACGGTGGGCCTGGCGTCATTGGGCAGCTTTACCCGGGCTGAAGGCGGCGTGCGGTTTCTCACCGGCACCACTTGGCGGGTCTTGCTGGGCTTGACTGTGTCCAGCATTGGCGAGGTGCAGGAGTGGGAGACCACCAACGGCGGGACATCTTGGTCCAAGGTCGCCGACGTCACTGCCACAAGCTCGAGAGGTAACTGGCAAGCGCAGTACGTGCGCGGCACCACGGGCCCATTGGTAGCCACGCACTTTGCAACAGACCCTGGCAACAACGCAGGCACGGTCTACAACTCAGTCTCAAACTCGTTGTGGGTCTATGGCGCCCACACGGACGACCTGGGCAGCTGGGCCCGCGACTTCATTGCCGCTGAGCCGTACCTGCGGGACAGCACCCGCTACCACAACGACGCTGCAGCCACGGGCTCACCAACCCAAGGGACAGGAGCTGCACCCTACGGCGGATACGGCCAAAACGTCACCGCCAGCAGCTTCTATTCAATGCCAAATGTGGCAAGCATTGGTTCTGCGCTGGCCAGCGCGCTGCACATCCAGTTTTGGGGCAAGCACACCAGCGCCGGTACCGCTGAAAAGACGGCAACCAAGAATCCGAGCGCTGGCAACACCACGCCCTGGGTGACCTACCGCGACGGGTCAGACAACTTTGTCGTGTTCTTCGGCAACGGGTCCACCTTCATTGCGCCCACCAGCGCAGGCGGCGCCAGTGGAACCTACCGGGCCGTGGCGCAGTTCTTCAGCAACAGCGGCAGCGCCCGGCTGAACAAGACCGCAATCAGCGGCATCTCGATGACGGGGCCCCTGGCCACCGTCAGCGACTCCGTCAACATCGGGGAGACCATGGTTGGCGTGCAGGACGAGTTCCGCATGTCGATCACCCAAATCAGCGCCAGCACGCTGGATACCGAATACGACAACCAGAACAGCCCTGCCACCTTTGCCGCGGGCCTGGACATCTTGGAGTCGGCCGGGGCGGAAAACGCTGCAGCATCAGAGACAAGCAGCGCAACGCGGGCCAGTTTTTCGGCCCGATCGGAGGCGGGGGCCGCGGCGGAAGTTGCTTCTGGCGTTATGAGTGCTGCCGCAGCGAGCACAGAAGCTGGCGCCGCAGCGGATGCGTCAAGTGCGGCTGGCTCTGCAGTGACAAACGCGACGGAGACAGCTTCAGCAGCCGACACATCGTCAGCGTCGCTGGCAGGCACCTTCACCGCCACGGCGACAGAGGCCCTCACCGCCGCCGACAGCAGCACCGGCCTGGCGTCTGGTGCCTACGCAGCCAGCGTCAGCGAAGCGGCCGCCGCTGCAGACGTCTGCAGCGCCGGCGCCACCAAGGCCAGCGCCATCACCGAGGCCACCACGTTGGCCGACGCCAGCACGGCGGCGCGTCTGACATTCGCGCAGGCGGTGGAGACGCTCAGCCCCATCGACGTGTCGGCCGCCAGCTGGTCGGCCGGTGCGCCGGCCGTCACGCCCGTCGCGCGCCAGGCCACCACCAACCTTAGCGGCGGCGCCCGCCCCAACAACCTCAACGCCGGCCGCCGGCCCAGCAACCGAGGCTGACCACACCATGTCCCTCAAACTCATCACCGCACCCGCCCTGGCGCTGGACCTGACGCAGACCAAGCTGGACATCCGCGCCCAAACCGGCAACGCCGAAGACGCGCTCATCACCCGCCTCATCAGGGGCGCCGCCTTGCGCGGCGAGCACGACACCGGCCGCGCGTTCATGGACCAGGAATGGGAGCTGATCATCGACGCCTTCCCCGCGGCCGAGATCCGCCTGGACAAGCCGCCCGTCACCAGCATCACCAGCGTCAAGTACCTGGACGTGAACGGCACGCTGCAGACTCTGCTCAGCACCGCCTACACGCTGGACGCCGACAAGCTGCCCGGCTACCTGTTCCCAGCCGTGGGCACCAGCTGGCCCGCAACGCAAGACGTGGCCAACGCCGTGCGCGTGCGCTTCAAGTGCGGCTATGCCACCACCCCGGCGCTGCTGGCCGATGCCGCGCCGGGCCTGCCAGACTGGTTGCTGGTGCAGGTGCAGACGCTGTACGAAAACCGCGACCTGATCGAGCTGGCCAAGGCCGACGCCATGGCCGGCTGCTACGGTGCCGAGCTGCTGGCGCCTTACCGCACCTGGCTGTGAGCTGACGACCATGCGCGCCGGCCGACTTGACCGCCTCATCACCGTGGAGCAGCGCGTGGTTGTGCGCGACACCACCACCGGTGCCGAGGTGGCCACCTGGTCACCCTTTGCGGCCGACCTGTGGGCCAGCAAGGAAGAGTTCACCAACGTCGGCGCCAGTGAGGAGTACATGCGCCCCGGTGGCGTGGAAACCAATGGCGCCATCAGCCGCATCAAGACGCGGTACGTGGCCGGCGTCACCACCGCCATGCGCTTGAACCTGGGCGCGGGCCAGCTGCGGCAGATCACCGGCCTGGCCGAGCTGGGCCGTCAGGAAGGCCTGCAGTTCAGCTGCAAGGAGTGGAGCCATGAGTGAGGTGAACGTCAAAGGCCTGGCCGAGCTGCAAGCCGCGCTGGCCAGCCTGCCCGTGAAGATGGAGAACAACATCCTGCGCGGTGCGCTGCGCGCCGGTACCAAGGTGGTGGCGCTGGCCGCCAAGGGCAACGTGCACAACGTAAGCGGTGCGCTGGCTGACAGCGTGCGCTTCGGCTGCAAGGTGGACCGTGCCAACGGCAAGCTGGTGGGCTTTGTGCGCGCAGGCGGCCGCGGCAAGAAGGGTTCGGCCAAGGGCGGCAAGAACCCGGCCTTCTACGCCCACATGGTTGAAAACGGCACGGCGGCCCACGTCATCAAGGCGCTCGCGCCCAACAGAATGCTTGCCATCGGCGTGGCGCAGGTGCAGCACCCCGGCGCGCAGAAGAAGCCTTTCCTGCGCCCGGCGGCAGACAGCAGCGGCCAGGCCGCGCTGGAGGCCATGCGTGAGTACATTCGCAACCGCCTGGCCACCAAGCACGGCATTGACGTGCCCGCCCCCATAGACCCCGCTGCCGAGCCCGACGAATGAGCGCCGACAAGGTGACCTATGCGCTGTTGTCAGGCGCAGGCGGCGTCACGGCCCTGGTGTCCGACCGCGTGTACCCGGTGGTGCTGCCCCAGGGCAAGACCTTCCCGGCCATCACCTTTGAAGTGGTCAGCGCGCAGCGCCCCGGCGCCATAGACGCCTATGCACCCACCCACCTCACGCGCACCCGCGTGCAGGTCAACGCCCTGGCGCAGAACCACCCCGCGGTGGTGGCGCTGATCGAAGCCATCAAGGCCGCGCTGCAGTTTCAGCGTGGCGTGTTCAACGGCATCACCACCCATTCCGTGCTGCACGCGGGCGAAGGCCCAGAGCAGTACGACCAGCAGCTGGGCGTGTTCATGCAGCCCATCGACTTCCTCATCACTCACGAAGCCAACTAGGAGAACCCACCATGCCTCAAGCATCCGGCGTCTACAAGATCCTGTCGTACAAATCAGTGAACGGCACGCCCGGCATTGCATCTGCGGGCGCCGGCGCCCGGCAGCTGCGCCGCGTGACGGGCATGGTGGACCTGAACAAGGACACCTACGGCAGCAACGAGATCCGCAGCGACCTTCAGCGCAACGACTTCCGCCACGGCGTGCGCCGTGCCACGGCCAAGATCGCCGGCGAGCTGAGCCCCGGCAGCTATGCCGACTTCATGGCCGGCAGCGTCAAGCGTGACTTCGTGGCCGTGGCGGCCGTCACCGGCCTGTCGCTCACCATCGCCGGCAGCGGCCCCATCTACACCATCACGCGCTCCGCAGGCAGCTGGCTCACCAGCGGCCTGAAAAACGGCAACGTGGTGCGCCTGAGCGTGGGCACCTTCAACGCGGCCAACCTGACCAAGAACATCGTCATCGCCAGCATGACGGCCACCGTGCTGACCTGCTACGTGCTCAACGGCAGCGCGCTGGTGGCTGAAGGCCCCATCGCCAGCAGCACCGTCACCGCCATCGGCAAGACCACTTTCGTGCCGCTTACCGGCCACATCGAGAAGTACTTCAGCGTCGAAGAGTGGTACCCCGAAGTGCCCTTCAGCGGCACCGGGTACGACCTGCGCGTCAGCAACTTCGGTCTGGACTTGCCCGCCACCGGCCTGGCCACCTGCAGCTTCGACATGATGGGCGTGGACGTGGTGGACGCCGCCAGCCAGCGCTTCACCAGCCCCACGGCGCTGGGCACCACCGGCATTGCGGCGGCCGTCAACGGCGTGCTGCTGTACCAGGGCGTGGCGGTGGCGGTCATCACCGCCTTCAGCATGCAGGTGGCCAGCACCTACAGCGGCGACCCGGTGGTGGGCAGCAACATCATCCCCAGCCTGACGCCGGGCCGCGTCATCGTCAGCGGCAGCATGTCGGTCAAGTTCACCGACACCACCTTCCGCAGCGTGTTCACCAACGAGACGGAGGTGGACATTGCGGTGGTGCTGAGCAGCAACAACAGCGCCGCCAGCGACTTCGTCGGCTTCACGCTCAGCCGCATCAAGCTGGAAAGCAACGCGCGCGACGACGGTGAGAAGGAAATCATCCAGACCATCAGCTTTGACGCGCTGCTGAACAACGCCGGCGGCGCCAGCGCCGCCACCGAGGCCACCACGCTGCTCATCCAGGACAGCCTGGCCTGACCCACCTCGCGGGCGCCTGCACAGGCGTCTGCACCCCGGCACCGGCCCGGCCTGCGTCCGCTCTTCCTCGCAGTTGAGCGGCCAGGCTGGGCACGGGCACTTTTCAACCTCAACTGCGAGAAAGCATGGAACCCATCCTGAACACCCCGGCCACGCCTTTGGCCACATCCCTGGCGGCCAGCTTCGATCCCTTGGCCTTTGAAGACGCACCCAGCGGTGAGCTGCGCGTCAAGCACCCCCTCACCGGCGCGCCCACGGCCATGGTCATCACCTTGGCGGGTCCCGAGCACCCTGACCGCAAGCGCCGCCTCTTCGCGCGCCAGCGCCGCTTGCGTGCCCAGATGGCCAAGACCGGCAAGATGCCCGTCAGCGACCCCGAGGACGACGCCGCTGAAGAGATCGAGGACCTGGTGGCCGCCACCCTGGGCTGGACTGGCGGCGCGCAGGCCTACAGCGTGGACGCCGCCCGCGCCCTGTACAGCGACCACAAACGCCGCTGGCTGTACGACCAGGTGAAGCAGGCGCTGGACGAGCGCGAGCTTTTTACGCGCAGCTCCGCGTCGACCTGACCGACTTCGCGGAGCACCAGATGCAGCTCAACGCGCGCCAGGCTGACGGCAGCCCCTTGCGGGCCCACCTGCAGGCCGAGGCGCGCGCCACCGGTGAGCCCGACGCCCGGCTGCTGGCCCGCCCGCCCCTGGGCGGCACGGCGCTGTGGGAGTGCTTCACGGAGCTGGCCGCCACGCGCCCCATCGGCATGGCGGCCGGCGCCATACCGCACACCGAGATAGAGGCCTGGCAGCGCCTGCATGGCGTGCGCCTGAGCCCCTGGGAGGTAGACACCCTGAAGGCCATGGACCACGCCGCCCTGGCGGCCATGGCTGCGTCTGCCCCCAAGCCCAAGAACCTGCCCAACCCGAAAGGCAAAAGATGAGTTCAGTCCTGGGTGCCATTGAAGTCCAGATGCTGCTGGACCTGGCCAGGTGGCAGAACGACGTGGCCAACGCCGGCCGCGTGATGGACCAGGGCATGGCCAAGATCAAGAGCAGCGTGAGCGGGGCCCTGGGCGGCCTGATGGCGGGCCTGAGCGTGGCGGCCTTCAGCATGTGGATCAAGGGCGCCATAGACGCCGGGGACGCCACCAAGGAGTTCAGCCAGAAGACTGGCGTGGCTGCCAAGGACGTGGCTGGTCTGCAGCTGGCGTTTCGCCAGGGCGGTGTGGACGGTGAAGCGCTGGCCGGCAGCATCGGCAAGCTGAGCAAGCAGATGGTCCAGGGCAACGAAGCCTTCAAGGACCTGGGCGTACAGACGCGCAATGCCGACGGCACCATGCGCGACGTCAAGGACGTCATGTACGACACCGCCGATGCCTTTGCAGGCATTGAAGACGGCGCGGCCAAGACCGAGCTGGCCATGCAGATCTTCGGCAAGACCGGCGCGGCGCTGATCCCCACGCTGAACGAGGGCAGCGAAGGCATGCGCGCCATGGCCGACATGGCCGACAAGCTGGGCCTCACCATCAGCAGCGAGACCGCTGAAGCCGCCGACAAGTTCAACGACACGCTGGACTTGCTGGGACAGGGCAGCCAGGGTATGGCGCGCCAGGTGGCCGCGCAGCTGCTGCCCACGCTGAACAGCCTGGCCGGCAGCATGCTGAAGAACAAGCTCGAAGGCGACGGCATGCGCAAGGCGGCCGACGGCATTGCCGCATCGCTTAAGGTGCTTTTCAGCATCGGCGCCATTGGGGTGGAGATCTTCCAGACCGTGGGCAAGTCCATCGCTGGCGTGGCGGGTGCTCTGGTGGCGGTGACGCAGGGCGAGTTTGGCCAGGCGCGGCGCATCCTGGAAGAGTCCGGCCGTGACATCGAGAAGGGCTGGGGCAACACCGCACAGACCATCGAAGACGCCTGGACGGGCGCCGGCGCCAGCAGCGTGGAAAGCATGACCGCCATGACCAGCGGCTTGCGCAAGCTGACCCCGGCCACCAAAGACCAGGCCGACGCCACCAAGAAGGCCGCGGATGAGCAGGCCAAGCTGGCCAAGGCAGGGCAGGAGTATCTGGAAGGCGTCAACGCCCAGTACGGCGCCGTGCAGCGGCAGATCACCCTGGGCCGCGAGCTGACCGATGCCGAGAAGGAACTGGTGAAGATGGAAGAGCAGCTGGCCAAGGGCAAGATCATCCTGACGGACGCTGAGCGCCTGAGCGTGGAGATGAAGCTGCGCGAGATTGACGCGGTGAAGGAGGCCAAGGCCCGGCAGGAGGACTACCTCAAGACCGTGGCCAGCGTGGCTACCCACGCCAGCAAGTGGAACGACGAACAAGCCAAGGCCACCGAGACCATGCGCGCGGCCAACGTGCAGCTGATCGAGCAGAACGACAAGCTGCGCCTGGGTGAGGAAGGCTGGGCCAAGCGCGAGCGCCAGGTGCTGCTCAATCAGGCAGCCGATCTGGAATGGCAGGCCGCAAACGAGGGCGGCAACTACCAGCTAGAAGAACAGGCCCGCCTGTTGCGGGAGCGCGCCGCGCTTATGGCCGACGGAACCGCGCTGAAGGAAGCCAAAGCCACAGCCGATGAGTGGAAGAAGACCACCGAGAGCATCCAGAACGGCCTGACCGACGCGCTGATGCGCGGCTTCGAGAACGGCAAGGGCTTCCTGGACAACTTCAAGGACGTGCTGGTCAACACGTTCAAGACGATGATCCTGAAGCCCATGGTGCAGGACATGGTCAGCCAGATGGCCGGCGGTCTGCAGTCTGTCATGGGCTACCTCGGCAATGCCGGCGGCACGGCGTACGCCAATGCCACGGGGACCGGGCTCGACGGCCTGCTGTCGACGAATGGGGCCTATGGCACTGCAGGTGGCGCTGCGGGCGCCAACGGGGCCGGCAGCGCCGGCGCCGGCAGCGGCGGACTCTACGCTTTACTGGCGATGGTTGCACTCAAGCGCGGCAGCTCGGAATACGACGCCGGCTGGACGGCCGAGGTCGGCGCCGCGGGCAAGAACAACATTCTTGGCAAGGACGCCATCGGCCAGAGCTTCAGCAAGTTCAGCGTTGACGCCATCCTTACCAAGCTGGGCACCAGCCTGGGCATGAGCGACAAGTGGGCAAGCATCCTGAGCGGCGCCACGGCCATTGCCCAGCTAATTGGCCGCAAGGCGCCCGAAGTCACGGAGCAGGGCATCAGCGGGTCTTTCGGCGGCGGGGGCTTCGCGGGCCAGCAGTTCGCTGACTGGCGGGCCAAGGGCGGCTTCTTGCGGTCGGACAAGAGCGGTACGCAGGTGTCCGCCCTGAATGCGGAGCTGAGCAGTTCGCTGAAAGACGGCGCCGCGATGCTGTTGGAGGAAGCCAGCGGCTACGCCGCCGCGCTGGGCCTGCCCGTGGCGGGCCTGGCCAAGGTCACCAGCACCGCCCGCGTGGTGCTGGGCGAGGATGGCGAGAAAAACGCCCGGGCCATCGCCGCCGCCATGGCTGCGTATGGCGAAGCGCTGGCGGGCACCTTCGAGCAGCAGCTGGCCGCCGTGGCCCAGCCGGGCGAGAACGCCGCAGAGACGCTGAGCCGCCTTGGCGGTGCCATCAGCGCCGTCAACGCCACCTTCGAGACGCTGGGCCTGCACCTGGTGCAGACGTCTGTGGCCGGTGGCCAGGCCGCCAGCGAGCTGGTGAAACTGACGGGCGGCATGGATGCCTTCCTGGCCAAGACCCAGGCCTACCTCAGCGGCTACTTCACCGAGGCCGAGCAGATGGGCCTGGGCGCCGGCAACGTGCTGCGCACCCTGAAGGACGCCGGCATCGACTTCAGTGGCGCCACGCAGCGGCAGGACTTGCGCAAACAGATCGAGGCGCTGGACCCCAACACCGCCACCGGCCGCGAGCAGATGGCCGCGCTGCTGAGCGTGGCGGGGGACTTTGCCAAGCTGGCCGACTACCTGAAAACCAACGAGCTGAGCCTGGGCCAACTGGCGGGCCAGGCGCCCGCGCTGGGCGTCTTGGGCGCCAAGGACTCAGCCACCCGCAGCGCAGAGGCCACCGAACAAAGCGCGGCCACCCTGCAGGCCAGCAACGACCGGTTGACCACCATTGCGCAGAACAGCGCCGACACGGTGACCCAGCTTCAGGCGCTGCTGGCTTTGCAGGCCGACGCAAACCAGCAGCTGCTGGAGCAGCTGCAGGCCCTGCAGCAAGCCCAGATGGACGCGGCGCAGATGGCTGACCTGCAGCCGCGCGAGCAAGGCTGAAGGAGCCATCGTGAGCAAGCCTGTCTACCTGCTGGAGATGACCGCAAAGGTCTGGCGCAGCTACTTCCGCAGCGGGGGCGCCAACGCTTCAGGAACCTGGATTCAGCAGTTAACTCGCACGCCGGTCAGCTCATCCATTACCTATTCCTGCACCGCGTCCTTGCGCCGATCAGCCTCTTCCAACGGGGTCAGCTATGTGGGGGTGCGGTTCTACGATTCCAGCGGCGCGGTGATCACATCACCGGCCACCGACTACTGGGTGGGCGCCAGTGGCGTGACGCCAGGCACAGGCTGGACGGCCTACACGGGCACCTTCGGCAATGGCACGGGCACGCCTATTCCGGCCGGTGCCATAACGGCCCAAGTGATGATGGCCCTGAACTACGGCAGCACCGCGGGAACCGTTGATGCGCGAGAAGCGTTCATTGCCCTGAACGCGACGCCCACGGTGCCGCTGTCTTTCGATTCCAGACTGCGCAACACAGCCGGCTGGAACCTGGCGCAGGGCACGCCTTACCTGGCTGCCACGGACTCAGCGTCGAGTGATGTTGACTCGCTGACGCTGCGCTACTCCACCAGCCCCTACATCACGCGCACAAGCGACACGCCGCCCGCCACCCAGTACGACGCCAGGCTGTTGCAGCCAGGCCAGTTGCGCATGGCGTTGCCCGACATTGGCGGCGGCAGCATCACCATTGGCCACGGCCAGATCGTGCTGAACAACGCCGATGGTGAGCTGGGGGACTTGGCCTACTACGGCTTGGACGGCCAGGCCTTCGTCGTGCGCATGGGGGACGACGAACAGCCCTTGTCGTCTTTCGTGGAGGTGATGCGCGGCACCATGGAGCAGGCCACCGTGGACCGCAAGACGGTGACTGTGCGCCTGATCGGCAAAGACTCGGTGCTGGACCAGCCGCTGCTGAAGACGCGCTACCTGGGCAACAACAGCTTGCCCAACGGGCTGGAAGGCACCAGCGAGCTGACTGGACAGCCCAAGCCTCGGCTCTATGGCAATGCGGTCGGCATCAGCCCCCCGTGCGTCAACACATCGCGGCTGATCTACGAGGTAGGCAAGGGCGTGGCCCCCTCTGTGGCCATCACCAATGTGTGGGTGGCCGGCGTCGCGGTGACCGCCGGCGCTGCCTACAGCAGCCAGAGTGACATGGAGACCAATGCGCCCAGTGTCGGGCAGTACCGCGTTTGGACTGCGGGCGGCTACTTCCGCCTGGGCACTGCGCCTGCAGGTGTCGTCACCTGCGACGCAGACGCCACGGAAACCAGCTACGGCACGGGCAACTGGTGGTGGAAGCTGTTGTACCGGATGGCCATCGATGGCGGCGTCAGCAGCGGCGAGATGCAGTTCCTCATCAGCGACAGCTTCACGCAGCCAAACAACTGGCCAGGTGGGTCCTGGCCTTCAGACCAAGGCGCAGTGGGCGTGTGGCTCACGGATGCGGAGACCACCGCGCGCCAGGCCATGGACGTGGTGGCCAAGAGTTTCAGCGTCTGGTACGGGTTCACGCAGTGGGCAGGCACACCAGGCGGCGCGATGACTTTTGGCGGCGAGATTTTCCCGCCCAACACGTCCACCATCGGTGCGTCCACGCCGGTGCTGGATGCCTCCAACGTTCTGGGCGTAGCGCCCGTGGCAGACCCCGGCGCCGGGCGCGGCGTGCCTGTGTGGAGTGTGGACCTGTCCTACGCCCAGAACTACACCGTGTTCACGCCCAGCATGGCGCCCAGCTTGGCGCCTACCGCGTTGGGCCGCCTGGGCATCAAGAACAAGCGCGTGTCCACCTCTGCGACAGCGATCTTGAACAAGCACCTGACGGCGCGAGCCGTTGTCAAGGACACCGCGTTCGCCGACGCCGGCGCAAACGTGAGCAACGAGGCCACGCGGCAGCTGGAGCTGCAGCGCTTCACCAAGCTGTGGTTCGACGTGCGCGTGAGCCTGGCTGCGCTGCTGGACATGACCAACCGCCCGCGCCTTGGGGGTTACGTGCAGTTCGGCTACCCCAAGCTGCAGGTGAAGTGGCAGGACGGCATCAATCGCGAGTACGGCAACTTCACGGTGCAGAGCATCGAGGTGGACTTCGTACGTGGCGAGGCCCGGCTGCGGCTGCGGCAGGCCACCGAACAAAGCATCTGACGGAGGATTCGAGTGGCAAACATTCAGCTGGCCTGGGACAACCGGGTGGTGGACGGGTTCGTGCCCTTGAGCGATGGCTATGGCACGTATGACGCAACGCTGGCCAACATGGGCAAGGCCAACCTGGCGGCCAAGTGGATAAGCCCCGGCACCAGCGCTGCCGCCACGCGGTTCACAGTAGACCTGGCAGACAGTGCAGGCGTTCCGCCCGAGATCGCGCTGATTGCCCTGTGCTCGCACAACTTGAGCCTGTCAGCAACCGTGCGGGTGCGCGGGAACGCCACGCCCTTCGGCGGCACGTCCATGGTGGACAGCGGCACCCTGAACGTGTACCCCGGCGGCGTGGTGGAGGCCGACCGCCGCGGCCTGCGGCAGAACTGGTACTTCAAGCTGCCCAGCCTCTCGCCCTACCGCTACTGGCGCGTGGACATCAGCGACAGCGGCAACCCGGCCGGCTTCGTGAGCGTGGGCCGGTTCTTTGCCGCGCGCATGGTGTGGCAGCCCACGGTGAACATGCTGGCCGACAGCAACGCCCTGGGGTGGGAGAGCAACGCCGAGGTGCAGAAGTCCATAGGCGGCGCGGAGTGGTGGGTGGATGCTGAGCCCAACAGGTTCGCGCGCTTTGCGCTGCATTCCATGCCCAAGGCGGAGATGCTAGGCAACGCCTTCGATCTGCAGCGGGTAGGCGCAGGCAGCAACCGAGAGGTGCTGATGCAGTGGGACCCGCAGGACTCTGTGCTGGGCCTGGTGCGCAGAACCATCTTCGGGCGACTGCGGCAGCTCAGCCCGCTGGAGGAGCCCAACTTCGGGTACCTGAAAACCGCTTTTGAAGTGAAGGAATTGCTGTGAGAACAATCGTCGGAGTGCGCCAGCTCGGGCACCGCCTCACCGTGTGCTGGCTGACTGTCTTGATCGTTTCCGTGGGGTGGCTTGAGCCCGCGTCCCTCAGTCACTTCGTGGTGCAGCGTGGCGGCCCGGCTGGCCAAGTTGCTGCTGCGCTGTTGGTGCTGGCTGCTGCTGCTGGCCTGGTCGACGCATTGGCGGAAATGGCCGGGCGTCGAAGCCGTTGGCTGGCCGTCAACCGGCAACAGGGCTACCTGTTGATGGCTGCGTTGCATGTCGCCTTTGTCCTGACCATGGCCATGTCGGGCAGCTTGAACTGGCTTTCTCTGCAGTACGGCGCCCTGGCCATGGGCGCGGTGTGGATTGCAGTGATGGACGTGGCCCTGCACCGGGAGGCCCGCGCGTGAATAAGCACCTGCTGACGTTCAAGGTGTGCATCTACGCCTTGTGGCCCACGACGTGCTGGGCCACGGCCATCACGCTGGGCGACACCATGCGGGACGTGCCGCACCTGGCCTGGCTGATGGTGCTGGTGTTGAGCACGGTGACGGGCATGGCAGCGCTGCTGAGCCGCCTGAAGGATGCAGACCCGGCGCGCCCGGTGCTGTTCGTGCTGGCGCACATGCTGTCTTCCATGGTGGCGGGCTTCCTGGCCTTCCTGGCCGCAGAAGGCCAAGGCCTGGGCGACTTTGAAGAGGCGGCAGCAATCATGGTGGCCGCTTATGCGGGCGCGAAGCTGATGGACCGGCTGAGTGATCGGGTGGCAGGAAAAACTGGAGGTGAATCATGACGATGAAGTTGCTCGACAGTGACCCCGCATGGCTGAAGGCCGCGTGGGCTGCAGAAGGCCAGAAGGAGTTCCCGGGCCCGGCCAGCAATACCTGGATTGAGAAGCTCTGGCTCGGCAAGCCGGGCGGCAGGTGGTTCTGGGAGTCGGTAGGCAAGGGCGACGACTCCAAGCTGCCCTGGTGCGGCGCCTTCGCGGCCTATTGCATGGAAGAGGCAGCGCTTCCGTTTCCGCAGCACTACGCACGGGCCTGGGCCTGGGCCAGCTACGGCGTAAGCCTGGACCACCCGGTGCGTGGGTGCGTGGTGGTGTTCGGCGACGCCGGCAACAAGCTGCAGGATCACGTCGGCTTGATCGTGGGTGAGACCGACACCGGCGACCTGTTGGTGCTGGGTGGCAACCAGAACGACGCCGTGCGCGTGTCCAAGTTCAAGCGCAGCGCAGCGCAGGCCTACCGCTGGCCCCAAGAGGCACCGTACCCCAGCTTCTACCAGCTGGTGCGCGGGGACGCGGCGGCCAGCACATCGCAGGCATGAGCATGTCTCTTGCCGCCGCTGCAGGCGCAGCGCTGATCG
Source organism: Microcambeva bendego (assembly GCA_034509265.1). NCBI lineage: Eukaryota > Metazoa > Chordata > Actinopteri > Siluriformes > Trichomycteridae > Microcambeva > Microcambeva bendego. The sequence goes on along the minus strand of JAYDZG010399944.1, from coordinate 4,497 downwards.
TGGCTGCCGCGGTGGCCGGCGCCTACTGGCAGGGCAGGCAGGACGGCCGAGACTCGTGCGAGGCCGCGGCCGCGCGTGAAGAGCGCGTGGCCCAGTTAGCCAGCGACGCCGCGGCCAGTGCGGCCGCCGACGCCATCGCACAAATCACCGTGCGCCAAGTGACCATTCGGCAGGAGGTTGAGCGTGAAATCCAGACCCGTACTGAGTACCGTGACTGCCGCCATTCTCCTGAGCAGCTGCAGCGCATCAATGCCGCGCTCACCGGCAGCCCAGCCAGCGCCCCTGGTGGTGGCCAGCTGCCCGCCGCTGACGCCGCTGGCCGATGACAGCTTCGGCGCCACCACGCGCAAGCTGTTGGAGGTGGTGGAGCAGTACCTGAAGTGCAGGGCGGCGGCGTTGGGCGGATGAGTAGATGAGCTTCTAACCGGCCCACGGCTCCCCAGGTGAGAAACAGGGCTGTACAGGCGTCTGCGGTTAAGAGAATCGGCCGCCAGCCCGCGCCTTTGCTGGATTCCGGCGCCGCTTTGGGAGCAGAGGGTCGCACGTTCGAATCGTGTCACCCCGACCATCTAAGCTGTTGATCTGCCTCACTTTTTCCCGCTTTGCGCGGTGCTGAAAAGTGAGGCACTTTTCTAACGGAGCGGCTTTCTACTAACGGGTGGCCTTGACGGGCTCGGCTTTGCGGTTGCGGATGTAGTCCGCCGTCTGCCCCTCAGTGCTATGAGCGCCCATGCTGCGGGCCGCGCGGCGGCCGCTGACCTGGTCGACGTCCGTCACCGCCTTGGCGCGGATGTCGTGGAAGTGAACGTCGCGGACGCCTGCACGCTTCACTGCGCGCTTCCAGGCGCTGGACGCGCCGCTGTAGCTGAGCGGCTTGCCGTCCTGGCCGGTGAAGAGGTAGCCGCTGACCACGCGCTGGTCGGCCCGGCGCTTCAGCAGCCGCTCGGCCTGGATCTTCTTGATGCGGTCCACAGCGTCTTCGAGCTGCGGCGTCCAGGTGATGTGCACCTTGGCGCCCGTTGTGGTGCTGGTCTTGCCTGGCTGCCAGTGCAGGCCGTCCTTGGCCAGGTGGGGGGCGTTGGGGTCTTCCGGGTCGGCCTGCCAGCGCAGGGCCAGCAGGTCACCGATGCGCTGGCCGGTGAGGTAGGCCACGTCGATCAGCGCGCAGATCATGCGGCCGGACCTGGTCTTCAGGCCGTCGTCACCGTAGATCGCGCCCACCTTGATGCGCCGCAGCTCGCTGTCGGTGATGTAGCGCTTGCGCGCCGGCGTAGGCAGGGTGCGGATGGCATCCAGCGGGTTGTCTTTGCGGTAGCCGCGCTCGATGCTGAAGCGCATCAGTTCGCGCAGCGTGGACCGGTAGGCGTTATAGCTGCGGGGCTTCTGCAGCCAGGCCTGCAGGAATTCGGCGCAGTCGGGCGCTTCAACCTGCCCGGCGCGGAAGTCTCGAAAAGCCTCAGCGATGGCGTCCAGCATGTGGGCGTTGTTGTACTGGGTCTTGGCGGCGTGGCGCGCGCCCACGGTGGCCTTCCAGGTGCTGATGACGGCAGGCATGGTGTCGTCCACCGTCTGCACCGTCAGCGCCTTGGCCAGCTCGGTGTACATGGCGGGCAGGCCTGCGCTGATGAGGCTGAGCTTGTCCCAGATGCGCTTGGTGCCTTCAGCGCGCACGCGGTAGTACCAGCGGCCCTGTGTGAAGACGCCCTTGGGTAGCCCGCTTTTCTTGCCCGACATGCCGTCCATCATGCCACCCGGGCGCCCACCTGGCGCAGCTGAGGCTTGTGGACGCGGGGGCGCTCCGGCGTCTGCTGGCCAGCACAGACGGCCAGGTAGTGGGCCCGCTCCAGGATGACGGCGCCTGTCACGCGGCAGCGCCTGGCGCGCATGAAGCCGTTGCGGTGAAGCTCCTGCAGCTGCTCGCCCGCGCGCCGGTAGCCCGTGAGGGCCACCAGTTCGTCGGGCTGGAGCACCACGTCGTTCATGTAGCGCCAAGCAGCATGTCGGCGGGGCTGACCACGCCGCGGCCCACCAGGTTGAGCACGTGGGTGTAGATCATGGTCGTGCTGACGTCTGCATGGCCCAGCAGTTCCTGCACGGTGCGGATGTCGTACTTGGCGCGCAGCAGGTGCGTGGCGAAGCTGTGCCGCAAGGTGTGCGGCGTGGCTGGCTTGGTGATGCGCGCCTGGCGCACGGCGGCTTTCATGAGCTTCTGCACGCCGCTGGCGTCCAGGTGGTGCCGCCGGCGCTGGCCGGTAGGCGCGCGGTTGTAGGTAGGTGTGCAGAAGACCCACTGCCAGCCGAGCTGGAACGATGCGTGCGGGTACTTTGCGGACAGAGCGTTGGGCAGTTCCACGTCTGCCATGCCAGCGGCCAGGTCCTGGTCATGCAGCTCTGAACGGCGGTGCATGACGTCTGCCAGCGCAGGGGTGAGGCTGGCCGGGATGGACACCACGCGGTCCTTGTCGCCCTTGCCCTGGCGGATGGTGATGCTGCCCTGGTGCAGGTCCACGTCGTGCATGCGCAGGCGCAGGCCTTCCATGACGCGCATGCCGGTGCCGTACAGCAGCTTGAGCACCAGGCCCTGGTCGCCGCGCAGGAACGGCCACAGGCGCTGCACTTCGGGTTCGGTTAGCACCACCGGCAGGCGGTGGCCGCGCTTGGGCAGCACCAGGTTGTTCAGCCAGGGCAGATCCAGGCCCAGCACACGGCGATACATGAAGCGCAGCGCGTGCTGGGCCTGCGCCTGGGTGCCGCCCGCGCAGTTCTTGGTGTTGACCAGGTAGTTCAGGAAGGCCTCCACATCACTGAGGCCCAGGTCTTTGGGGTGACGCATTCCAGACCAGCGGATGAACGCGGCGCACCAGTGCCAGTAGGCCTGGGCGGTGTTCAAGGCCTTGCCCTCCAGCCGCACCTGGTCGAACAGCTGCTGCTTGAGCTTGGGCGCTGTCGAGGCGCAGGGCCGCACCGGCGGATTGAACCGGACGGCCTTTTGCTTCAGGACTTGAGGCGGGACAAGGGCTTGCATGCGTCGGTCTGGAGTTATGCGGCGGCTTGGCGGCTTAATTCCCGTTATGCAGCACCAAGACGCCCGCCCGCGTTCGCCTGCGTCAGCCCAGCAATGCGGCGCTCCAAGTTCTCGCGTGCGGTGCCGTCGCCCGCTGCCGCGTCTTCCAGGCACTCGGCCGCTGTCTCCGGGTGGGCCAGCACCCACGCCAGCAGTTCGGCGTCCTTGCGCAGCCGGTCAATTTCCATGTCGCGGTGCGCAAGCTCTGCTGCAATGGCGCTCTTGGCGTGCAGGCTTTCGCCCGTCATGGCCAGCATGTGCCGCATGAAGTAGTTGCCCTGCTCAAGCGTGTCCCGCTGGCCGTATTGCGGGGCGTCTGTGTCGTTTGGGGGTGGAATCTTCATCTTCAATCTCCGGTTGTGCGCCACCAGGGCGCTGCATAACTACTCGCTCAAGCGGATTTGCCACGGAGTACCGTGTCAAACGCGCTTACCTCGAACGTTAGGCGCTTACCGGCGGGGCCGGAAGAACCATCCAGTGCGTCACCGGCCCCTGGTACACCGCCACAGCCGTGTAGTCGTCCCAGTTGTCGATTTTCTCGTACCACCCCTCGGGGTCGTAGTAGGTGTCGCTGGCCTCGTCGTACTCGCCAATCTCGCTCTCGGGGCTTGATTCGCACGACTTGGCGGCAACCCACACCGCACGAATGCGGCGCACGCGGCCAGCACCGTTGCGGTAGCAGGCCAGCACGGTCTTGCCGCTGTCGGGCAAGCGTTCCGCGACTGGCACCCACGCGCCTAACCCCTCGCTCAACGCGGACCCGCCGACAGCGGTGGCGCTCGTTCCTTCGGTGGTGTTCATCGGTCCTCCAGTGGCCCACGGGCGGGCCGGTTAGCTCGAACGTTAGGCGTCACTGCACCGCATGCAGTGTTGCGGGACTCTTGGGCATCGTCTTCAGCACAAACTGCGCGGTGCCCAGCAGGCGGTCAAAGGCCGCGTCGGCGCCTTCAGCGTTCGCCATCATCACGCCCGTGACGCTCGCCAGTTTCATCAGGTAGTTGCCCATCGCCACCGGGTCGGCGCTCGCTATGCGGCAGGCCGTCAGGTAGTCGCCTACCGCTTTCTTTGCAAGTTCTTCGGCTTCGGCCGGCGTGGCTGGCGTTGTGCCGTCATCGTTCACTACGCGCTTAACAGTGCCGTTTTGGCGCGGCGGTGGCTTGATATGCATGCTTTGTTCCCTTCGCTCCGGGTTATTCAGTGCCTGCCGTTGGGGCCCGTTCAGCTCCAACGTTGGGCGGCTCTCGCAACTCCACCAGCCGCGGTACCGGACCGCAGCAGTCGGGGTCGTCTTCATTGACGTACCACTCCATGCCGTCCTGCACGGTGTCGGGCGCGTCCATCGAAGCGGCGTGCCTCGCCTGATCGCCGGCATCTCCGACCACGGCAGACCACCCAGGGCCGCTTCGGTAGCGGCCGGCGGCCACGCTCATCAG
>JAYDZG010399328.1:0-13907 GCA_034509265.1 Microcambeva bendego | reverse complement strand
GGGTTCGGGTCCGGCTCGCCGCTCACCCGCCGCCAGTGCTCGGCCCGGCCGTCCGGTGCCGCCTCGGTGGCGGACAGCGCGACCGCCCACCACCGCCAGCGGTACGGTTCGGCCCGTGCCAGGAGCGCGGCGGACAGCCGCACGAGCACGGGACACCCGAACGGGTGCACCGGCCACGGGTGGCCGCACCCGGCACACACGGCCGGGGGCACCCACAGGCGGGAATCGAGTTCTCGGATGCTAGCCACGGTAGGAATATACCGCGTATACGAAATGAGTCAAGCCGTTATTTTCGTCGCGGCCAGCCCGGCGGTTTGGCCGCCGGGTCGGTGTAAAACCGATACCGCTTCCCCGTCACGATCAGGGACACCGTGGCTTGGTTGCTCCCGACAAGGGCCGCGATCTCCCACTGCTTCACGCCGGCCGCCCACAGCCGTCTCACCTCGGCCACCTGCTCCGGCGTCAACCGGCGAGGGCGGCCACCCGCTCCCGCATCACTGTGACCGGCCATCGCATCACCTCTTTCGTGGTCGTCTTGCCGGCCTTCGCGACCTGTCGCACGAGAGCGCGACACGCCTCGCTCGTCTGGCCGCCGCACCGCTCGCCGGCGGCCACGATGACCGCTTGCGCCGCGTCCGCCTCGTCCGCCCGGAGGGGCGGCCAGTCCCCGGCCGCCTCCCACTTCGCCAGGAAATCGTTAACCGTAGTGGGGCGGTTCGCGGCCCCGCGCACGGCCGCCCCGAGGCACGACGGACACACCCATTGCGACCGCGACCCGCGCGTGACGCAAACGGCAACGTGACCGGCGGCACACAGCCGCACCCCCTCCCCCGCCCGCGTGACCACTGGTAACATGTTCGCCCCTCCCGTGCTCATGGTGCTCCGACGTGAGAAGTATACCTGAGATACCCCTATCGCGGAAACATGAGTTGCGAATAATGACGCGGTGAGCGGCGGGCGGTTTACACTTTCGGCGGGGTGGGGCCGCTCTGATGGTTGTAGGTGCCGCCGCCCGGCCGGTTCTGGTACGGCGCGCGGCACCGCTCGCCCCGCACGAACACCAGTTGGCCGATTCCGTGCCCGGCCCGGAGCGTGACCGGGCGGACGTTCATGTTTTTTATTTCGAGCGTCACCGTGCCTTCCCACCCCGGTTCCAGCGGCGTCGTGTTCAGGCTGATGAACTGCCGCGCCCACGTTGACTTACACAGCACGAGTGCGATGCAGTCCTCGGGCATCCGGATACGTTCGACCGTCTCGGCCAAGAGCACCCCGCCGACCGCGAGCACGAGCGGCTGGTGCCACGCGGTTCGGAACTCCGGCCCCCAAGCCGTCCGCTCCTCGGGGTCCGCGCCGAACAAGTCGATGGGTTTCATCGGGTCCGCTTCCGGCACGAACGGGTACCGGAATGCGTTCCCCAGCCGCACGTCGTACCCGAAACACGTCAGCCCGTAGGACACGCACGGGGTGTTCCTCGTCCGTTTCGGGCCGGTGAGGCGGCCGAGCACTTTGGACTGCACCCGGACAAACGGCTCGATCCGCAGGCGGTACGGGTCCGTATTCTCCCGCCGGGTGGCCGCCTCGATTTCGTGGTCCGCCAGGGCACCGGGCAGCGCCGGCCCTGCAATCGGTTGCTCTCCCGGCCGCTCCCTGTCTTTCCTCGGCATGACTCCCCCCGTTTCTGGTTTCGCGTGTCATGAGTGTACGGAATTTTCGCCCGGCGCGCACCGGCCCCATTTCCCCTCATATCGGCACAGGGGTCTGTGCGGGTGAGGGGTGGCCGGGAGCGGCCAGACGGAACGGAACCCTGCCAGGAGTGGCCGCACGGGGGAACGCATCCCCCGAGAGCCGACACCGATCCTTCCCCGTCGCGCGCGGCCGTGCCGCATGAGGGAACCTGTTGTCAGGGGTACGACAGCGCAGGTGTTTTTGTTCGCGCGCGGGGCCGGCTGCTCGGTGCCGATGAAGCACGCCGCCGCGTCCGGTAACGGGCGGTCCCTGGTGGCACTGCCGGGGCGATAACTCGCCCCGTCGGAGGTCGGACTGGGAAATAGAACGCCGCTCGGCGTGCAACGGATTGCACGCCCGAAGAACCTCGGGGGACTGAGCACCCCTTTCCGGCGTTGCTTTTTGCCGACCGTATCCGGGCAGGGTCGGGGCGGGAATTGAAAAACGCGGCAACCGAGGTTGCCGGCTCATGACGTGGTGATACCATTTCCACGTCTGGTTTATGAGAGTCCGGTTCGGCCACCTTTTGCGGGGTGTAGGCCGGGCCGGACTTTTTTCTTTTCCGTCGGACTCTTGTTTACCAAAACCCTCTCGCGGCGACCACCCTTTTTCCGAGGCACGCAAGGGTTTACCCGACACCCTGTAAGCCGGTCCACTTCCCCCGCCTCGCCGGGTTCGTTAGAGTGCCGGAGTTCCTCCCGCACCACTTGCCACCCGGTGAACCCGTGAGCCGATACGAACGCCCCGCCCGAACCACCTTCCCGCCCATCGTGCACGTCCTCGCGTGGATGCTCGCGCTATCCCTCGGCGTGTGCTGGGTGCAATGGGTTGCGAAGGAGTTGAGCGCCGCCGCCCGCACCGTCGGGCGGTGACGGCCAGCCGCCGGCCGGGAATAATTCCGCGCCATTCGGTACTTTCCTGTTGACTCTTTCCGTATACGGCGTATAGTTCTTTCAACGGGGAGTAGTTCCCCGGAACACCCGAGAGAACGAACATGAACGCGACCATCACCGAAGGCACCAAGATCGTGACCGTGGCCCGTGACGGGGGCCGCACGGCGAACGTCGGCCGCATGTCTTTTCCCATCTACGTTACCGCCGTGTACGTCGCAAAAGCGCGGCTCAAGGACGGCAAGCTGACGTGGCGGCGGCTGTCCTCGGTGGGCGATTCGACCTCCGGTATGCGACCCACGGCCCCGATGGTCCGGGCGGCAAAGGAGTACGCGGCGGCGGTGGGGCTGAGCTACGCGGACGGCATCCGCCACGGATCGGCCGCCTGATTCGGACACCACGGCCGGGGGAACTTCCCCCGGCCTCCCTTCACACCCAACCGGGGCACACAATGAACGCGACTTTCACGAAACTCAACGACGGTACCTGGGGCCTCCGCGTGACCGGCACCGCGACCGCCGGGCAGACGGTGACGGTGAAGAAAAAGGACGGGAGCACGGAAACGAAGTGCGTCGGGCGGGTGGTGTTCAGCGGCAACGGCGTCAGCATCTGCACCATCGGAACCGGGGCCGCGCCCTCGGCGGCGCGACCGGCCCAGACGGGCACCGCGTCCCGCAAGTGGGCGGACGTGAAAGTCGGGTCGGTGATCTACAAGGCCGGCCGTCTGTACGGCCAAGTTTCCGAGGTGGACGCCGACGGGGGGGTTCTGTGTTGTCGCGCTGAGCCGCGCCCAAGCGGTCGAGAACGATGACGACGATTACAAGGGCGGGGCCAGCCGCCGGCGTCAGTACGCGAAAAAGTCCCTGGTGGGTCGTGCCAGTTGTGACGTGGACGCCCTCATTCAGCCCACCTTTAGCGTTCTCATCTGACCCGTTCGAGCACCGTCACATAGTCCGAGGCGGGAACCACCCGCCACCCCCGCCCGAGGAGCCACGGGACGGCCAGCCGCCCCTTCCCGTCCCAACCGCCGGGCACGGGCGGGGTGTCGTCGAACGCGATCAGGCCGCCCGGACCCAACAGCCGCTCGGCCGCCTCGGCCTCGGCCAGCCCGTGCTCCGCCGTGCCGGGCATGTAGGTGTCCAGCGAGTCGAGGTACACCACGTCCGCCCGTTGGGCCGCCCGCAAGTACGCCACCGAATCCATTTCGACCACCGACACGCGACCGAGGGCGGCGCACAACGTCCGCGCCGTCCGGCAGTGCCCCGCGTCGTTATCCACCGACACCAGTTGCCCACGGCCGAGGGCGGTGAGCCACGCCCCGGCGATCCATGTGAAGTACCCGGCGGACCAATCGAGCGGCGACCGAACGCACCCGGTTTCGATCACGACCGGCCCCCGGAATCGGTCTCGCATTTGTTCGAGCACCCAACGGATCGTTCCGGCCCGGCGTCCCAACTTGTCCGCCACCGTGGCGAGCACCTCGGCCGGGGTCAGGGGAACGGCCACCCGTGGCGGCGGAACGGCCGCCATCACTCGCCCGGTGCCGAGTTCCAAGAGGGCCGCGCACCCGATTTTACACTCCGACCGGAACCCGTGTGACGCCTCCCACGCGCACCCCTGGCACGCCCACCGATCCTCGCCCGTGACGCCCTGCACCTCGGCCGGCGGGAACACGAATTCCGCCCGCAGATGGGTCATGATGGCGCGGGTCGGCACCCGCATCAGTCCGGCGACGTGGGCCATGCCGGAGTCGTTCCCGACCACCGCGTCCGCGTGCGCTACGGCCGCCGTCACCCACGCCGGGTGCTGGCCCCAAAAGAACGAGACGGCCCCGCACGCGGTGCCGAACACTGCTCTCAGTGCGTCCTCGGACGCGGTGGTTCCGATCACCACCACCCGGCGGCCCGAGGCCGCGATCTCGTTGGCGAGTTCGGCGTACTTGCCCACCGGCCACTGCCGGCCTTCGGTGAGACTGAACGGTGCGAGCAGGACGTACCCGGCCGGGAGCACGGCCGTCGGCCGCCGGAACTCCTCCGGCACCAGCGGGGCGAACCGAGGCACCCCCAGGCCGCTTGACAGGTTGTCGCACAGCCATTGTGCGCGGGAGGACACCGTACCGGCGGCGGCGGCCCGCATCTGGCCTGGGTAGTCGCTGTTACAGTCCACTCCCACCTCGGCCCCGGCCATGAACGGCACCACCGAGACGCCGGGGTGCGAGCACGCGGCGAACCATTCGGGCATGTGGTGGGAATGGAACGTCACCGGCCGCCCGGTGACGGACGCGAGGCCGCACGCCGCATAGTAGGCGACCACGGCGTCCCCGATGCCCTCCCCCGAGGTGTGCACGTCGAACCCCTTTGGCAGCAGCGTCGGGTCCGGGACGTAGTGCGGCGGTTCGCACGTTGAACACGCGGCCGGAGTCTTCCCGCACGGGTCCGGAGTGCACTTATGGAACACGTCGCACTCGTGGACGTGCCGGCTGGCGTCCCCGCTCGCGCACGGTTCAATCACGTCGCCGAGGTTGACGCACAACAGCGGACGGCGGGCCGGTGGCGGCGGACCTTCACCGCCCCACAGCCGTCGGTAATCGGGACGTGTCACGAACAGTTTGCACACCCGGCACCGGCCCGCCGTTTTTGACGGGAACGGGTGCGCCTCCTCGCACGAACGGCGAAGAACGTGGCCGCCGCCAGTGCCGACACTGCCGCCAGTGTCGCCGACCCGAACACCAGCCCGGAAACTTGGTGCGGGGAAAGGCCGGTCAGCGTGGCTATTTTGTCCCAGGTTTTCCATGCGATTTCCCCCATGAATGCCACGCATTCTTACTCGGTGATGTTGAACGTCCACAGCCCGGAAATACAGGTTCCGGTGCCGCCGAAGTCGCTCCTGCTGCCCGTGCTGATGAACGGTTCGCAGATCGCCGGGAACTGGCCCCCGTCGCTCTGAACCCCGCCGGTGAGGGAATAATCCCAGGCCAGACTCGGGTCCGGGTCGCCGGTCGCGTGGAAGTCAATATTCGTCAGCGTCCCGCACGCGGAAGACGATCCGAACCAACTGTGCGGATACGGCCGGCCGGAGTCGTAGCTGTAGGTGATTGGCACGGACCCCATCGCCGCCAGAACGCCACCAAACGAGAAGTACAAAAGCGTTCGGATCGGGGCATCGCACCCCGGAACGGTAACGTATTCCACCCCCGAACTGCTCCCGGTGACGGTGCCGGTGCCGGTGCCCGACCCGGAACTGCCGCCACACGAGCAGCATCCGTTCACCTTCTCGAAAACATAGGGGGTAATGTAGGTGTCACCCGTGAACGGGTCTTTCGCAAGAGTGGCACGGTATCGGTACAGCACGCCCGCGATGCAATCGTCCCGGTACAGGTACACGCCCGGCGACGGCCCCGAGCCGCTGCCCGATCCGCTCCCGCCCGATCCAGAGCCGCTCCCGCCGGACCCCGAACCGCCCCCGGAACCGCTCCCGCCTCCGCTGCCGCTGCCCCCGGAACCGCTCCCGCCGGACCCCGAACCGCCCCCGGAACCGCTCCCGCCTCCGCTGCCGCTGCCCCCGGAACCGCTCCCGCCGGACCCCGACACCGGGCCGCACGCCACGCACCCGGCCTTACCGACGTACACGGGCCGCCCGAACGCGGTGCCGGAGAGCGTGGCCTGCACGCGGCACACCCGGTCGAGCGAGTACCCGACTGGCGACTGTGCCGCCCCGGACTGATCGTAATACCACACGTCCTGCGGGTCCGGCGGGGTCACGAACGCCCCCGAGGACACGTCCAGATAGACCACGCGGCCGAGGCTGAACCCGGCCGGCACCCCGTCGGCCGTGACCGCACACCGGACGATTTGGACGTGCTCCACGAGCCGGGCCGACTGCGGGCGCACCAGTGCCAACTTGTCCCCCTGCTGCCCGAACACGTCCACCACCACGAACCCCGGCTGGCTCCGCGCCAGGAGCCACTCCCCCGGCACGGTGCCGAGGGTCTCGCCGGCCGCCGGCACCAGTTCCCCGTCCGCGTCCGCGTTCTCGATGTCGATGGTGCCGTCGTCGTACCACCCCGCGACCGCGAACGCGCCCGGATACCCCTGGCCCTCGGTGAGTGGCGGAATGGGGGTTGGTCCGTTGAACAGCACGTCGGTCGCGCCGGCCCGCGTGGGGCACCGCACATACACGTTTCCGGTGTCCGGGTTGAACCCGGATTGTTCCATAGCGCCGTACCCCGGAATCTCGTCCGTGGTGTCGTTGAACACCCGCACCGTGGCCGCGTCCGCGCCGATCATGTCGCCCCCTTGTTCGCAACGGGTTGCTCACCCGCCCGGTTTTTGAAACGGTACCGGCTGGTGCGCCTGCCGGTTGCCGATCTGGCCGAGGAACCCGCCCGGCCCGACCGCCGCCCGCAGCATCTCGTCCCGCCGCCGCTGCGGGTACGGGGGAACGCTCGTGTTGTGCTCGAAGTTCAAACTGGCCGTCGTCGTGGCCCCGCCGTCCCCCACCTCCCATGTGATCTGTGTGACCGCCCCGTCCAGTTGGATCGGGACGATTCCGTTGTACACGTTCACCAGACTCGCTTTCGGCAGGTATTTCAGTTGCATCCCTTGCGCGTAGTACCCGGCCCGCAAAATGGGGTCGGCTTCGAGCGTGTTCACCCGCACCACCCGCCCCCCGTTGCCGTAGGTGGGAATCACGTTCACCTGCACGTCGTCGTTCCGCTGGAACGCATAGTTCAGGCCGGCCGACCCGGCGAACGAGACGCGGTACAGGTAGGCGTCGAACGCCCCCGTGGTGGCGTCCCGCACGTTGCACGCGGTGCGCAGCCGCAGCGTCGGTTCGACGAACGTGAACCCCGGCCCGATGCGGTACACCGGCTGGGAAAACTTGATGGTGAAATAAGTGCTGTCCACCGAGAACGGCACCTGAACCTGCTCGTCCTCGCTCGTGTTGATGCCCTTCGACTTGTCGAGGACGTAAAACAGGTGCCCGGCCGTCCGCTTGGCCACCGACCCGAAACACGCGGCCGGCTTGGCCCGCGAGAACCCGTTGTACATGTTCTGGACGACCGGCGTGCCGTCCCGCATCCGGATCGCAAAATCCGGCCCCTCGGGTACCACCTGCTCGCACTGCTCGTCGAGTAGCTGGATGCGGTAGCGGTCCACCCGGCCGTATCCGGGCACGAGAATCTTCCCCTTCTTCGAGATGTCCCGGCCCGTCAGTTGGTAATACTTCCACACGCTTTTGGCGGCCAAGTCCCGCGCCTGTGCGAGCGTGAGGCGGGGGGTCGCACGCACCCCGACGAAGTTCGGCGGGTAGCACCGGCTCCACCCCGTCCGCCCGTTCGCCCCTTTCGCCACCACCTCCGACCGCCACAGCGGGCCTCGGGCCGGGGGCACGGCCGTGCCCGCGTGCGTGTACGCTTTCACGTCGAAATTCGGCCCCATCGCGTTCGCTTTCAGGGTCAGCTTGGCGGCCACGGCCGTCGCGGTGAGCACCTTGTTCAGCACGGGGTCGGCGTTGACCGCCGCCGCCATAGCGGTGTAAATGGCCGCCGCGTTCGCCACGGCGGACCCTTCGACGAAGAACGTGGCCGGCTGCTTGTCCGGGTCCAGTTGCACCTCGACATAGTACCGCCACTCGGCGGACCAGACGCCGGACACCTTCACCTCGTGGAACGCGCCCGCTTCCAGCGGCGCGTAGCTCACTTCGTCCCTCGGCACGAGTCGGCCGTCCCACTCCTCGGCCATTCCTTGCAGTTCAAAATCCACTTGATACCGAGTCGGCGCGCCGACCACGACCACGCCGTCCGGCGTGTCCGGAGACGTGACGCCGGGGCACCGGGACGAGATGCTGCCCGGCGGGAGCGGGCCGCCCGCGCCGCGCTGTGCCACCCAGATCGCGTCCTCTTGCCACCGCCACGCCACCACCCGCCCGAACGTGTCCGCCAGTCCTTCCAGGGCGACCATCGGTTTCACGGTGTCCCAGTTCAGCGGCGGGTTCACGCCGGTCGGCGGGAAGTTCACCCCGGTCGGCAGGAACTCCTTCACCCCGGCCGCCGAGGCCGTCGTCAGGCCGGTCGGGAGGTCGATCTGGAACCGCCTCTCGTACATGGCGTCCAAGCAGTATTCGGCCACCTCGGTCGGGCTGGCGACGGTCCACGGAATGAACTTGCCGTGCGGGTCCATTTGGTTGCACCAGATGGACACGCCCCCGCAGTCCCGCCACCGCCAGCGGCGGTCCATGAGGCCGATCTGCCACACCACCCCCGAGGCGTCCCGCTTCTCGGAAAACCGCGTCACCTTGCAGTCGCGGAGCACGACCGTACCCACCCCGTCGGTTATCACGAGGTCGCCCGAGGCCGCGATGGGGGCGGACTGCGGGAGGATCGTGAGCACGGCCGTACCGGGGCTGACCCCGACACCCATCGTGTAGGTGCAGCTTTTAACAGAAACGGCCCCCGGCCACAGTGCCACCCCGTGTCGTTCCCCGGCCATGCGGCCCCCTTACAGGCGGTTGATTTGGATGAGGTCGCCGAGGTCCAGCACCTTCATTTCCGACAGCTTGCAGTTGAAAATCGGCCCGTTCGTGAACGTGGCCACCTTGTTCCGGTCGTCGAGTCCGGAGCCGGCGTTGCAGGTGATGTTCGTGAACGTCTTCCCGGTGCGGGGGTCGCGGGACAGGTCGAGCACGCACCCGGTACCGATGGTCGAGTTCGTGACGGTACCCGTTCCGTCGAAATAAACGTACCCGCCCCGGCCGGTGAAGGTCGTGACCGAGATGCCCGTTCCGGCGAGCGTGAGCACCCCGTCGTCGATGGCGATGGTGCCGAGGGTGCCGAGGAGCGACACGCGGCCGGACACTTGCGTGAGGGCCGTGAGGCTGAGGGCGGCCCCGCCGTAGATGATCGCGTCGGTGCTGCCGCCCTGCGACCCGATTTTGAGGCTGGCCAGGGTGGCCGCGTCCCCGAGCCGGTAGCCGAGGCCGACGCTACCCCGCGTCACGACGGCCGCGTTGCTCGCGTGCGTCCCCTTCCACCACAGGGCCGGCGTGCCCTGAGTGGACGGGGTGCTGGTGTTCTTGACGATGAGGCTGGTTTGCGTCGAGCCGGTGTTGAGCCGCATGAGCGCGGAACCGTCCCCGTCCCCCTCACCCACGGTGATAGTCGTGGCCCCGATGGCGAGTTCCGTGGGGCGGTACTCGTAGTACGCCCCGCTGTAGTCCGGCAGCCCGATTTTGCCCGTGTAGGTTGAGTAGATGTTGAGCGAGTTGAGCGTGACTAAGGACTGGCCGAGGCCGTACAGCAGGTCCGTGTCGGAATCCTGTAAATCCACGTCCTCGGTGTTGGCCGGCACGGTTCCCGCCGACCAGTTCAGCGGATCGTCCCAGTGGTTCGGCCCGGCCGAGGTCGTGGGGGTGCTCACCGCGCTCACGGTGACGGTTCCGGTGACGGACACGGAGTCGATGGTGAACGGCACCCCGGCGGTTCCGGCCGTGCCGTACACCACCGCCCCGACGGAACTCCACACCACCTCAGTGAACTCGTCGAACGTGGCGGCGCTCAGGGCCGTCATGATGGCGGCGGCCGTGGTGGTGGTGGTGGGTGCCACCGGAACCGTTCCGGTCACGGTCTTGTTTGAAATCTTGACCAGCACCGAGTCCCCGGCGGTGCCGGCTCCGGTGACGGTGAACTGGCTCACTTGAGCCACCGGAGGCGAGTCGCCTCGCAAACGGTTGCGTGCCACGGGTGCCCCTTATTTCCAGCGGTTCGGGAATGCCATGAGCGGGTACGGCCACGAGAACGAGTACGCCCAACTCCGCCTGTAGCCGGTGTAACTCTTGCCCTGCTTGAGCGGCGAAGTCAGTTCGTCGTCCCGGTTGTTGTCCAGCGCGAACGGCCACAGCGGCGGCGGTATCGACGGGTACCCTTTCGCGCCGGTCGCGCTGCCCTTTTGCGTGGCCACGCACGGGGTCAGTTCGTAGATGAGTTGCCGCTGAGACGGGCCGGTGAGGGCCGGCATACAGCGGTAAAGCGGCCCGCCGCCGCTGATCGTGATGGTTTCGGTGAACTCGGTCAGGGTGTTCCCGTTCACCCCGAGGCAATAATAGTCCGCCTCGGCCGTGAACGTGAAGTGCCGTTGGGTGACGTACTCCGGCCCCTTCACGTCTTGGAACGACGGGCCTTGCGTGACCACGACGCCGGTGATACTCCCGGCGTTCGTCAGGGCGGTGGCCGAGGCCGAACCGTCGTCCCGGTACAGGATGATGTCTTGATAGGGCCGCAACAGCACCCGCTCGAACTCGAACTGGGCCGCCGTGAGCGCCGCCTGTCCGGACCCTTCAAGGTACCCGTCGCACATCAGCTTATCGACGAACTTCCACGGGATGCCGTCGCCGCCGCGAACGAGTTCGCGGGTGCTCGCCACGGCCACGCCGGACGCCGGGAGCGCATACGTTCCGATTTTCAGTTGCATCGCGGGGCCTCACTTCGGGGCGGGGGTGGTCCGTCCGAACGGCCTCACTGACCCTGTTCGACCCGTTGGATTCGGTCCAGTTCCACCTTCCGCTCGATCATGTCCAGCCGCACGTCGAGGGCCTTTTTCAAGTCGCCGAGCACCGGCCCCAACTTGTCCACGATGGCCTCGGCGGTGAGCACCGGGTCGAGGTCCAACGTGACGCGCACGTCCGCCTTCACCTTGTCCACGTTGGCCCGCACCTGGGCCAGCGTTTCCTTTCCGAACGCATCCACCAGGGAATCGTCGATGCCCTTGCCGTCCCCGCCCGCGAAGTCCCGCGCCCGCTTGCCCCCGAGGGCCTCCCGCTGTTTGGCAATGAACTCCGGTGCGATCTGCGCCGCCTGATCCGCGATCTCCGCCGGGAGGTTCTCCAACCCGTTTTCCTTGACCGCCTTCAACGCCTCTTTCGCCATCTCGAAATCGGCCTCGTTCATCGACCCGAGTTTCTGCGCGTACCCGGCCATCCGCTGTTCTTTCTGTTGGAGAAGTTGCAACTCCGCTTTCTGCTGGTCCACCACCGCCCGCTGGGCCTCGGCCTCGGCCTGCTTGGCCTTGACCGTGGCCTGTGCCACCCGATTCAGTTCCGTTTCCAGTGCCACGGAATCTTTCTGCTGGCGGTCGAACGCGGCCTGTGCCTCACCAATCGCCGTGGCCTTGCCGGCCTTGTCCCGCCCCCCGCCGCTGTTCTCACTCTTCTGGATGGCCTGCACGCGGTCATAGGCGGCCTGTGACTCGGCCCGGCTCCGTTGCTCCCGGACGGCCGCCGACTTGGCCGCCGAGGACCGCATGAACAGTTCTTCCTTCGCCGCGTCGGCCGTGAGCTTGGCCCGCCGCGCCGCGTCCGCCGCCGGCAGGGTGATGTCCTGTTCCCGCGAGTGCTCGGCCCCGATGGCCGAGGCGCGGTCGTAGGTTTGCATCCCCGGCAGCGCCCCACGCGCCCGGCCGGCCCGAACGGTGGCGCGGAACGGGTCCATCGTGTCCGCCGCGAACCCGCTCAGCGTGGCCCGGTTGGCGGCGGACACGGACTGTACCGCGAGGTCGTGCGCGAGTTTCGCGCCGGCCTTGCGGATGGCCTCGGCCGTGCCGTCGAGGGCCTCCCCGAACTTGCGGATGGTCGAGAAGAACGGAATCACGTCGTCTTTCAGCGACTCCCACTTTTGGGCGGAAGTCATGCCGGCGTTCGTGAACGTGTTCACCGCCTTCGTCGCCCGCTGCACGGCGATGTCGAGCGTTTGCAAAGCGGTGGCGGCGGCGGCCCCATACGGGCCGGCCTTGCCGAGCAGCCCGGCGGCCCCGCCGCCGCCCACCATGTCCCGCGCGCCCCGCGCCGCGTCCCGGAACGCGAACGCGTTCCGGCGGAAGAATCCGGACGGCGCGGCGGACGCCGGGTCGCGGCTGATGATCTTGGACGCCTCGGCCCGCCGCTTCATCTCGTCGTCCACCTCTTTCTGGAACCGCGCCGCGTCCTCCATGTACGTCGCGGCATTCTTGACGGCCAGCAGGAACCGATCCGCATACGCCTGCTGTGCGTCCATCGTGGCCTGCTGAGCGGCCGACGGGCCGGCCCCGGTGGTGCCCGTGTTAAAGTTCGGCGTCATGGTGCGGCCCCCGGCTCAGGTGTGTTTCTTGAGGATGCCGAGGGCGACCAACAGCCCCTCGTTCCGCCCGCTCTCGGCGTCCCGACGCACCGCCGCGAACCGCTCCGCGTTCGCCTGAACAATGTGGTCCGCCGCGTCCGGCGTCTGCCACTGGACCGCCTCGCACCGGCGGAAGTGCCGGAAGGTGTGGTAGCACCACTCCGGGGGGTCGCCGCCCTCGGCCTTGAGGTGCGACCAGTGCCGCACCTCAAGGCCGACCGTCTTCGGGCACTCGTGGCACGGCGGCTCCGTCCGCTTGTCCCGCGCCAGCGGCACCGGCCGGCCCGGCCGGCTCCGGGTGCGGTCCAGCCGCACCCGCCCCGTGGACTCGTCGAACACCGAGGCGGCGCACTCCTCACAGGTGCGGCCGAACTTCGCCCGGTCGAGGTGGTACAGCCGGGCGACGGTGGTTAGTTTTTTTCGTCCTGCCTCCACTCGCCTTGTGTGTACCCGCACACGAAGTTGACCATCGTGTCGAAGTACCCGGCGGCAATCGCCAGCCGCACGTCCGGCCGGTTCAGCGCGGCCGGGGTGAACGGTAGCGGCACCGGCTCCCCGCCCGCGCCGAGTTGCATCAGGTCCCACGTCAGCAGGTGGCGGCCGAGGAAGTCCGCGACGTGCTGCATCCGCTGCGCGCCGCCCTTGCTCGCGATCACCAGTTCCCGGTAGTCCCACACCTGTTCCGGGGAGGCCGGCCGGTAAGTGAACGTGAGTGTGGGCCGGCTCTCGTCGGTGCACTGCCCCGTCAGGGTGTACCCGTCGGCCGGGCCGACGGTGAGGAACCGCTTCCGGGCCGGCTTGGCGGCCCCCTCGGCCGCCGGCTTGTCCGCGTCGTGCGTCATGACTGTTCTTCGCTCCGCTCAGTGGCCGCCCGCCGGACGGGGTTACGCGCCCGTGTCCAGTTGGGCAATGATTTCGTTCTTCGTGGTGTCGGTCTGAGTGCCGAACCGGAACGCTTGGCCTTCCAGTTCGAGCATCACTTCCACGCGGCCCTCAACGTGGGGCGACATGGGTGCGAACACCACCTTTTGCATACTGAAAATCAGCGTGGTGGTGCCCTGCGTGCAGGTGACGAGCACCGCGACCCCGGTGTCCGCTCCGGTATCGTACAGGGCGAGGTAGTCCCCGTAGGGGAGATTCGTTTT
>JAYDZG010398713.1:0-12272 GCA_034509265.1 Microcambeva bendego | reverse complement strand
TACTGGAAAAATGTCCATTGGTCCGATAACACGAAACTGGGGGGGATTCATGGCTGCATAGCAAAGCATAGGCTACCGATGGACATTTATGGAAAAAGTAAAATGTTCACACTACAGTGATATTAAATCATGAAAGTAATGTATTTAAGCAGAAGCATGCAGTGGTGATTTCCTCATCTCAAACAATTTATTGAAACAAAAGCAAACATTAGTGGTGTATCCCAACAAAAATGTCAGTGTAACTTTAACTTGTTACACATGGTGACACCATGTTGTTGTTAAAAAGTGCATGAGTAATTGTTTTTGCAATTGCAGTCCTAATAGTTATAGAGCTCTGGATTCTCACATACCACCTGCAAATTAACCACTGGCTCTTACACCCATTTAAAAACTCAGATCAGCCCATCCCTCGATAGATCATCCAGATGTTAAACCACTCAGGATGGTGCACATGTGTGTAAACTGGAGAAGGAATTTCATGTTGCGCCAACACCTACACCAAAAACATTCTTTCAGATTAAAATACTACACAGCGGGTTGAATTTTTACCTCTGGGTTACCTCAATTTTCCCCTGCGGTGATTAATAAAGGCATCTTAATTACATACATATTGTGCTGTACAGTTATGATGTGTTCCTGCTGTTTGTGACAATGGCTAAATTGCTAATATTATCAAACAAATACTTAACAAACCTACAAATTTAACTGAAAACACTTTCCTGGTCTAAACTGATGTGTTAATTAATGTCATTTTTTAATCACTGAAGAAGCTTTTAAGACAGACATACACCAGTAATAAGAATGCTAGGAATGTATAAAGTTGAAATAAAGTTGATGGCTTATTGATGTCTCATGCCTAGAACTCCCCACAATGGTTGGAAGACCAGGGCCAAATCTTCCAAGTTCTACCCTGGCCCCCAATCTCCCAGACTTGAACCCAACTGAGCATCTATGAGACCTCCTAGATTGTTGTGTTCACCCTATGGATCTTCCCTCATGCATCATCCAGAAGCTGTGGGATGCAATGTAGAAAGCATGGCTTCAGAAGCCAGTGAAACCCTACCAGGACCTCCCCTGTGAAACTCCCAGCCCGTCTTGTTGCTGTCTATGCTGCACACAGCTGTTGGACATTAGCTGGTGGTCATAATGATGTGACTCAGTATATTACTAATCTTCTGAAGCAGTATAGTCTGTCAAGCACACATATGTAATAATCATTTTTTACAGTCAGTTGTTGATGGCTGCATGATAAAAACACTATTTCACTGATATTATACTTTTGAATGTAAAGGATTTTAAAACATTAATTCTACCACTATTTATAATTATAACAGTAGTAGTAATAACAATATGCTGTAGTAAACTCTCAGGGTGAATGTTATGAAACCTCCTTGCACTTGATGTTTTAATAATTATTACAATAGAAAAGTAAAAGACAAAAATAAGTTCTGTGAGCAAAGTGCAATTATGAAAACAGTGCTTAATGATTAAAAGAATGTACAGCTACACTGACTCACGGTGCCTAAGTGGGTTTCACTGTTACCTCATAGCAAGAAGGTCCTGTCTTCGAACCACAGACGGGATGATCAGAGTCCTTCCTGTAGAGTTTGCATGTTCTCCCCGTGTCTGTTCGGTTTCCACCCAGAGTCCAAAAACATGCAGCCACGAGACAATTAATTGGCGACACTGAATTGTCTTATATGTATCTAGGGCCAGTCCCAAGCCCAGATAAATAGGAGGGTTGTGTCAAGAAGGGAATCTGGCCTAAAACCTATGCAAATCAACATTGCGGATTATGATCCACTGTGGCAACCCT
This sequence comes from Microcambeva bendego, assembly GCA_034509265.1. Taxonomy (NCBI): domain Eukaryota; kingdom Metazoa; phylum Chordata; class Actinopteri; order Siluriformes; family Trichomycteridae; genus Microcambeva; species Microcambeva bendego. Next base: position 10,456 of record JAYDZG010398713.1, on the reverse strand, counting down.
TAACGGAACAATTCATACATAATTGTGTTCATTTTTTTTTTTTTAATGTTTTGACTTGTTTTATGTGTTTATTTAATTTAATACTGGTGGCTAACAGAGAGCAGGCTACATTTTTATCTGTTTATATGTAGTCATATTTTACACACTTTGGTTACATTCATGGCAGGACTGGGTACACAAAATGTATCAGTTCAAAGCTGTAATCGAACAATTTAAATCGCATATCTTTGGACTGTGGGAGGAAACCAGAGCTCCCGAAGCTCCTGAAGGATACTCACAAAGACATGGGGAAAACAAAAACTCCACACAAAAAGAACCCGGACCAAGATGATGTTAAATCTTGCTGTGAGGCGACAGTGTAAAGTCACCACGCCACCCGGCTATGTTTTAACAAAAAGTATTAGAGCACATTACTAATCCAACACTACAATCACAAAAGAAGCCTACAGTGCACTGCACTGCTATTCCACATTCATATCCAGCTAGAACGTTTAAAGGTCTGAATTAATTCATTTATTCATTCCCTGTTTTACCACTGCTTTATCCTGGGGTCTGAATATTAATGCTGTTGCAATAAATATTTTTTGTTGCTTTTAATATGATACATAGAGCGAGATTAATAAACAAATAAAGAGAACATTTTGCCCAAAGGTACACTCCAAATAATCTCTCTCTTTTAAATATGGGCATTCCTGCGATGAACTATTTTTTAAACATGTTAATAAAGTAAAGCTTTGAATTTTATTCACTTTTTCAACCTTTGGCATAGTTTTGCCTCAATTTAGCACAAACGCTGTGATGCAACTGCTACAAAATAAATGCAACTAGAAGCAAATTCCTCTCAACACTTAATAATAAAATTTATTTAATATTTAAAATCTACAAAAGAGCAGAGATGTATTGATTCACAAAGAATTGTTAAGAGTCGATTCACATGGGGCACGGTTCGACTCGGTGATTCATTTAAGATGAATCGATATTCACTTTAAGCCAAAAATATAGCGTAAGCCCCCTCTGCTTTTTAGTTTTACGTGTCTCGTAAAAAAAGACAATTTATTGTTCACATACATAAATGATAATCAGAGATACAGTATGTCCTTCGAAATTGTATTATACAATACATGAGTCATGAACCACTTACATGAACATACACACAAACCCAAAGACACACACTATTGCTAATGATAATCAAATGCTTACTGAGCTCAGCGATGCTTCCCACACGAGTCGCCAGGAGAGACTGCTCAATAGTGCGGAGTTCAGCCTGGGTAAAGACGTGACCTTTTGAACTCTTGGCCACTCTTTGCTGATCACGGTGCATGTTTAGGCTGTCCGGCAGACTCAGCACACCTGTGGACAAAGAACCATGGGGTAAAATTAAAGCTGAGAAAAATCTTCTCTTCCCTTATAGCTACACTAATTAGTTTTTTATTTACCTACTCCCTTTTAAGTTATGCTGTAATATTTTACGAATTTCACATTTTCCAGAGGTGGTTCTGACGGTTCACTCTCCCAAGTTCAGGACTTCAAGACGAGACTACCATGCGAACAATGCTGCTGCTGCCAAATGTGAACTGTATGTTGTTTGGATTTGTGTAAGTCATTTTCATTCAAATTATCCTCAAGGCCACTCAAGGAAGATAGAGGCCCCCAACTTAGTCAACTTGGTCAGATTAGATATGCTTCCAGAAAGGTAAATTTATTTTTACAATTTCCTCTGTTATGGTTACTGATACTGAAATGCTTTTCAGGTCTAGGTAATCTGGATTTGGATCAAGACTCTGAGATTTAAGTGACTTTAAAGTTCGTTGGGTCTTTGATCATAAAGCACATGAAACTGTCACCAGTTTCTGACAGAAAGCTTTGCCATCAAACACCAGAGAAGAGTGACCCATACCATGAGGCTCTAGTGGCTCGGTTGTGCAAGGCTGATTCCCTCCAAGATCAATATGACACGACTTTTGTTACTTTTTGATGAGAGAACTGTCTTCAAAACTGAACATTCCTTGGACCCAGTGGGCCCAAAGATTCAGTAAAGGTCTGATTAGTATAAAAGTATGTAGGTAGGTAGGTAGACAGTAACATATTTAGTAATTAGAGCTCAAGGTACATAAAAATTAAGTTTATTTTACAGATCAAAATTATATGTATATTTAAATTAGAGCTGTCACATAATTAAAATTCTCAATCATAATTATTCATAATTAATCGCCTATAATGATGTAAAAATGTTTGCCCACGTTTAATTGTATGATAGAATTATTATAAATATAAATCCTCATTTCAGTTCAGTTCATTGTATTTAATTTAGGCACATGGTAAGACCCTGGATGAGGCGCCAGTCCATCACAGGTACCTACAGGACAATTCAGTGTCTCCAATCAACCTGGTAGCATGTCTTTGGACTGTGGGAGTAAACTGGAATACCTAGAGAAAAAACCTCGCGGACATGGGGAGAACATGCAAACTCAGCACAGAAAGGACCTAGATTGCCCCACCCAGAGATCGAACCCAGGACCTTCTCGCTGTGAGGCAACAAAGCTACCCACTAAGCCACCGTGCTGCCCACAAAAATAATTTAATCAATAATACAAAGTATTTTTATGTTTAGGTTATGCATATTCATTTATTTATGACTTTGGAAGTCCACGTTTGTTTATATTCATCCTTATTATGTTAATGTGTAAATAATCACTGTCCCTTTAAGTGTCTAATTTTAAATGATTCAGAGTGAAGCATAGAAGTTAGATTATGTAAAATCTATTTGCATGTTTGATTTACTTTATACGTTTATGGTTGAAACGAAGGTCGACATATAAAAGGTTGGTCGGGAAAGTAGTGGAACGCGTGTCCTCCTCAGGTCTCTGCTAAATCTTACAACTTTTATGAATTCAAGATCTACAGAGTGCAAACATGAACTCAGATGCCTGACGAGCTAAAAGTGATTTCACTGAAGATCAACAAGTAGTTTTATTTATCGATTATTATTAATGCATTGCAAAAAAAATATTATTTGAATCTTTCTACATCTTTGCAATCGGTAGCAGCAGCAGCTTGAGTAATTTGTAACTCACAACTGCAAACTGGAAAAAGACCTCCGTGTTATTGATATCAAATATAAACACAAACATGTCTCGAACAATTTATGGAAAAAAAAGACCATTCAAAATACAATAAGAATTTGAATACAACACTGCTCATTTTGGTCAAACACATCCATAAATAAAAAAAAACTAAAATAAGCTTTTTGAAGTGGTCTCTTTTTTCTCTCTTTTTGTGCCATGACAAACAGTGACAGATGCTTTCAGAGTCTGTCTTGAAAGTCCTGGTCTAACAGTGTAGTAAAGTAGTATAGAAGCGATTAGTAAACAACCGATTTGTTAATTTATATAAATGTTTATATTTATTTACACACACATCCCTGTCTGAGCCTAAAATGGCTAATCTTTTGGCTGAATGGGAAAACTCAATATTAATGCACATGGTTTTGGAATGGAAGTCTAACAATCTCATGTACCTGTATCCTTAAAGTATCGATGTACTCGCCAAATCATGAGTATCTTATTAGTCACTTAATTCTAAAGATACATGAGCGGCACATTATGAAACATTTGAAATGCAATAATGAGAACAGCTGTCACAGCTGCATGTCGAGCAGGTGGTTTCTGGATTTGGTGGATGCGGCACTGGTTTCTCTCTGCAATCCAGACCTGCTGCTTTAAAAATCCTAATCAAATCACCTCAGTGTCGCATCTGCAGCTTTTGTTATATGGAAGTCTAGCATGGGGAAAATGAGAAGGACCACCAAAAATTGCTTTGCATAGTTTGTCCTTAATTTAGAAATTAAGTGAAAAGTCACAAATACAGTATTTTATTTTTAAATGAAATATTAAAAGAAAACATCGTCATAATCTGTATTCTATTTAATTTTGTTTTAAAACAGAAACTTTTGTTTTACTGTGAACCCAGCATTGTGAATCGTTGCATCTACAGTATAAGATCAGGCTCATTTTTAGTTTTAGTTCTTGAATGCCGCACTTCTTTAAGTTGGTCTGGATAAGTGCCTGCTAAATGTAAAAAATTTAAATGTCACACATTTAAACTCAATTTATTCTGTTAAAAGTTGTTGTACAATGTATCTGTAATTTATAATCTCTCATGATATGAGTATGTAGACCAGCCATGAAAAACCAGAGCGTTATTCTTTTTAACAGTAACTTATTATGACTGTATTATCCTTGCAATGGAGGAACATTTTTCGACAGCGTATTCTTCAGATTCCTAGAGGGCAACACATGATTCATCAATCCCTAGGTACCACGGTAACACTTCAGCTATTTAAAATCCTGTTCATGAGATTTGGGCTATTTCAATTAGCCCAGATCAGAGGTGTCCACACTTTCGTGGTTTGACAGCTCATGTTATACTTTTAAAGGTTTGCCTTGTTGCTTTTTTAAAATACTTTTGTAGCTTTTTCAAATGCTTCAGTTCCTATAGTGATATTCAGCATTACAGGGCAAGCGACTAAACAAAAAAATCAGTGTTCTTTTTAAACAGCAGAGGGTGCTGCAGCTATATTTTGGCTTCGTTTTTTTTACCTCCCTCAGAAATAAAAAGGAATTCATTGTTAAGACAATAAATATTTTCCAAAGGGAAATCATTGGAAGGTAACTTATTGTGAACTCAATATCGTGAATCATATCGCACCGTGGGTAGAGTGTATCATTACATCCCTAATGTTTACCTGTTTTATTAAGGTGCAATCTATCAACGATCAACGTATCAATTACATTATTTAGTTGGTAGTTGGCAAAGTTTTATGGCTCTATTTGCAAAGCATATTCAACAGTTTTCTTCAAGTGACCTCTGTTATGAACTATTACAATGATTTATAAAATTTTTGTCATGCTCTACTATCAAATGTGGAACATTTCTAGTCATGTGACATGTAGCATTGTTTTGCTGAAAGATCCCCTCCGTCCCAGGGAAGATAATTGGCAAATATGGGTATACCTTGGTTGACTAGCCAGCAACTGGATTTATTCTTTACCTCCTTTATACAAATGATGAGAATGAAATTATAAGACAGGAACTAGATCAACTGAAGTAAGAACATGGTCTCTGTATCTTTATCAAACTTTTGAGTTTAGTATTAGCATCTGTTCACCCCAACAGACTGAGAAAAGAACTGCTTTGAAAGTATTGCTATTCTGATTCAGGTTAATATCCTGCTTATTGTCATATCATGAACGTTTCTACAGAAGCCAAGCTGACATGGTGACAAAGGCAATATGAAGGCAATTTGAATATCAAATTTTCATTTAGGTGTGATTAAAGTGGTCTGTCAAACACATCTGTTGAGCTTTTAGTCTAGGAAAGTAACATGAATAATAAATGGAGACAAAGATTAAGCACATGACATAGGCTACACATTTGCTCAAAGAATGACCAAACATTGCTATTAACTATTGATTCAAGAGGGCAATTCTAAAAGATCAGATGGGAGAATGCGGTGTAAAAAATCCCATGGTCTGAAGGATGCCGGTTCAAACCTCACTACTGCTGTTGGGCCCTTGAGCAAGGCCCTTAACCCTCAATTGCTCAGAGTATACTGTAACTAATGTCAGTCACTTTGTATAAAGGCATCTGCTAAATGCTGAAAACGTAAATGTTAATTTAAACACACCCAATTCAAAAGAGCATGAGTTGTTCGGCTATAATTCCCAGTATGTAGCTGTCCTCAGATATTCCCTTAACCCCCTACTGAGGCCAGAATACACATTTCTACCAGTTTGAAAAAACAGTTTATTATTTGATGTGTTCTGTCTCCAAATTAGCATTCCTCAGACAGTTCTACACTCTCACTCTGCCTTTTAGTGCCCAAGCATTTTTTAAAGTGATTTTTTTAGCTCATCTGGATTATTTGCTGCATTTTATGTCTCTTCAAAAACATGTAAACAAATATTGTGTGTCCTCACCAACGTTCCTTCACCTACCCCACCCAGCATCTTTTAACATCTTATCTTACCGCAACATTCCAGGCCCCCTGGTGTTTAAACAACTCTGTGTGAAACATCGGCCTGTCTGCTGGTTTTATGTGATGCGGGTACAAACCTGTAAAGAAAAATGAGACCTAACTTTCTGGGCCATGAATTAATAGAACAATACATAACTGCATTTTCTGTTTGCATATTTGTGTATTTATTGGGATTTTTAAACGTCAGGTTTTGCACTTTGGTTACATTTATAAAACACATTACAAGGTTCATCAGCTCATAAGTTTATATTAAACACAGTCATTGACAATTTTTTTTTATCTCCAATTCACCTCACTTGCATGTCTATAGACTGTGGGAGGAAACCTGGAGCCCCCAGAATAAACCCAAACAGACATGGGGGGAACACGCAAACTCCACGTGAGGTGACAGTGCTACACACTTAGCCATCATGTCGTCCCCAGTTACCTAATCTATCTGAGGAAATAAATTAAAAAGCATTTTTTATGATCTTTTTTGTTTAATGAGCATTTATACTGTAGCTAGTGCAGTAACAAACAAGCTAAAAGGAGCAGACCAAATAGCCAGCTTTTTGATATAATCAATCTACTCAGGTCCTAGGTATTCTCTGTGGTCTCAGTGCAACTGGTGAATCCACAAGGCTAAAAAATATCCTCCACAAGCCACTCAACAAGTACCACTAGGCTACAACTGCCCAATTAAATGGTTTACATTTGCCTTTACCTTTTCAGAATCTAGCAGATGCTCCTACTCTAGGTCAAGCTAAAACTTTGGTATTTAAGAATACAAAACCACTAAAACCCCATTTCAATGAAGGTACAGGTAGAAAAGCTGATCACCGGGAATATATGTCAGCTCAGTCCTGCTGGTTTGTAGTTTTAGGTAATGAGCTGACATCTCAGCATGATCATCTAGACATGCTGAGATTTTGGCTGAGACTTATGTGTCTGAAAGAGGGAATGACAGAATGAGTCGACTGCCAACTGGATAGGAGTGGAAAGAGAAGGATTTGGTCTTACTTAGAATGCAGGTGTAGATGAGAAACAGGAGGGAACCAAGTACAGAGGACACTTGACTTACAAATTTAATTGGTTCTGAAGAGTTGCTCCTAAGTCAAAATGTTCACATGTTAAACCTATTTTCCGCATTATCGCTGTAAATCGAATTAATATGTGCCAGATCTCCCAAATACCACCCTTATTTAAACCTTCTATTGTCTTAAATACTCTTTTTTATGTAAATACAAGTTTTTCCATTTAAATTATAGAATAAGCATTCCTGTAATAAACAATCATACAAAACATTAAACTGTTGTACAGTACTGTAAATAACACACACACACACATCACATTTCAGTTCAGTACATGTGCTCTACCATACACCATCATACATTTCCAACTTTTTCTCGGGCCATTCTGAGATTTCATTTTACAAAATAAAACGAAAACATTGAAAAACACACAATCCGCTTTAGAATGTTTGCTCAATGTACATATGTGATGTGTCCTGAAAGCCTAGTGAGCCACCTTGCTGTCTTACTGCCTACATAGGGAGCAATCTTATTGGAAAGGACTGTAATAGGATGTTGCTTTATAAATCAGGTCATCTGAATGCTTACATAGCTAACATAGTTATCATTATGCCAGGTTAGCATGTGACACAAAGTGCTAGCATGTAAAATAACGTCCTCCTTTGTGAGCAGAAAATGATTAAATTGACAAGCCTGAATGTGTAAAAAACACGTACACGTTTTTACAATTTAAATCAGTAATAATTTATTTACATTTAAAAACAACTCCATCATTTGCCCCACAATCTACCTAATTGACATCACGTGATTCGTTCGAGTGGGAATTTCGGTAGACCCATCTTGCTGTGAGGTAAAAGTAGGTAGTTCACAAAAATAAAGTAAATGACAGGAAGCAAGATATAAACCTTAATTTGTTCAGCACCCATACTACTGTCTGTGCTACTGTCTGTGCTACTGTGTGCCTGTGATGGAATATTATTTTTCAAAAGAAATTGTCCGTCTGATAATGGTGATAAATTTACTGTTTATTTCATCAATAGAAAATTGGTCAGTCAGTGATTCCCATCATGCACTGTTGTCTTTCTAGAAGAAACACTTTCATCATAATAGAAATCTGTCATGTTGACCATTTAATCAATCTAAGCATGATTTGCAGTGACCTTTCTTTCATTACAGAAAAAAAGAATAAAGACCACGGCAGCAAAATTCTCCCACATTCTAACTAGGGCTGGCTCAATACCACTTATTGTGTCTAATACCAATCCAATACCAATTTGTCCTCTTCACCACAAAAGCAATATTTCTAACTGATGACACTTGCAATTTGTGTTTAGTTGATTAAAGATACTAATTTAGGTTTTTGGCTGTTTGTTTACTATGTTCAGATTTTTAAATATGATTTACTCTTATTTATTTCTACATAAAGGTGTTCTGTGTGCTTGTCCATAAATCTCAGAGCCATCTCAGTATACAGTGATTGCAGTTGAACTCACTCATTCGCAGTTTTTTTTTTCTTGGAACCAAACCCAACCCTGCACATTCACAGAATTCACTAATATATTCCTCCATATTATTTTACGTATTCTTCATGGCAATTCATTTTAATGTTAAATAATTAATTACAGATGTGCTTTATTAACATGCATGATCAGGTCGCAGGACAACCTGGAGAGTAATGAAAGAAGGCAACACGCGCTAGTGGGCATTCACTTCGCTAATGTAAACGCATTAAATATGCAGTTGCTCTACACAACGGAACAAGATGAGTCTCATATATACCAGTTAAGTTTAGATTAATTTCAAAACATGATTTTAAACAGCCGACACAATCAATTTAAAACAATCAATACAAAACACAACCATTTTGAAGTGTCCCTGTAACAATAACCTACTTATTTACAAAAGGAAGGAAGTAACTAAACTTTGCCATGTCTAAGCTGTAACTCCTGCCTCCAGGATCTGCACTGATACACACCTTGTCGCTCCATAATCGATTCTACTCAACAGAGTGTCAGTGGGCGAGCACAAAACACTGCAGTAGGAACTTAACTGTGTTTGTGGCTGCATATCTGTGGTTTAAATTATAAAAATGGGCATTTATAGGCTTTTTTTTTGGTAGCGTCCATAATTCGTAGTAGTCTGTTATTCACAGATGCTCTTGGAATGTAACCCAATTTATTTGGTGAGGGGATACAATTATTGCAATCTGGCAACCCTGTCTGGGAGCAGGTGGAGAGGAGAGTTCTGCATATTTTAATTATTCACTGTAAATAAAAGTATAATATCTAATATAATGACTGAAGTTCAAGAAGATGCAGCACAAAGGCAGAGAGAAGCGGCATGGACTAAAGAAAATATGTATAGATTATCAAAGAGAAAGTACAGGTAGCAAAAAAATAAAAAATAATAGAATAATCGATGGAAAGGCAATCGGGGCAGAAGCCACACCAGTCGACACATAAAAAGAGAGGGCAGTAACTTTTTTTAACTATGTTGCTAAAGAAAATGCTGGACTGTAAAATGACACAAAAAGAGAGAGAAGAAAAGTAATGATTTTATTTTTAAGAACAATGGTGAGGTTTAGATCTGTCCAACTACAAGGCTTAAAGCTGATCCGCCACAGCACGAAGGTCCAGAAAACAAGTAATGCATGTTAGGTGAGGATTTGTAAGCATCAGTATACAAATGTGATTTTACAGTTCAGCTCCATAGAGCTGAGGTGATAAAAGAGGACAAGTTTAAATACCTGAGGTTGAGTGTACAAAGTAATGGAGAGTGTGGTGAGAGGTGAAGAAAAGAGTGCAGGCAGAAAGGAGTGGGTGCTGTAGACTGGTAGGAGTGATTTGTGATAGAAGGTTGTCTGCAGTAAAACCTGCTATATGACAGGAAAAAACCAGGAGAGGCCTGGAGGGGACCGAGATGAATGCGGGAGTGATGGGATGTTTATTAGAAGAAAAAGATGAGATAAGATAATTAGTATCCTTTATTAGTTCCACCATAGGTAAATTCAAAAGGGATTGCGAGTCACACAGTACAAAGAAATAAAAACAGACATTAACAGTACAATGTGTCACAATATACAGATTCAAACAAAACACAGTGGCATGTAACTCACAGGCAGTGTTCAAATGTTGTGTTTAAAGTCTGAAGCAAATTTAAACTATATGTATATATACACTTACAGAATGGCAGTGATGTTTAATACGTACAATCTTTATGCTCTAAAATCGATTCTCAAATCAAAACATCGATGCTTTTGACACTTCATGATGTTGATATTCATTAACAGGAGCACACTGGAAAGTACCTAAACTATTAAGATCTTGTATAAATGATCCTCAATTGGTGGGAACTATTTTTTTCTTCCACCTGGGCAAGTGCATAAGAGCAGCAGCACTCTGTACTTACT